>ML663573.1:10939643-11142070 GCA_007570785.1 Antilocapra americana
CGTGTGTAAATGCCCGTGCCCTCCCCAGACCCACACGTGTGTAAATGTGCCCGTGCCCTCCCCAGGCACACATGTGTGTAAATGTGCCCATGCCCCTCCCCAGACCCACATGTGTACAAATATGCTTGTGCCCCTCCCCAGAACCCACGTGTAAATCTAAACCCCACACATACAAATGTGCTCATGCACCTCCCCAGACCCACACGTGTGTAAATGTGCTCGTGCCCCTCTCCAGAACCCACATGTGTGTATATCCAAACCCCACATGTGTACAAATATGTTCATGCCCCTCCCCAGAACCCACACGTGTGTAAATACACTCATGCCCCTCCCCAGACCCACATGTGTGTAAATCCAAACCCCTATGTTCATGCCCCTCTCCAGACCCACACGTGTGTAAATCCAAACCCACATGTGTGTAAACCCAAACCTCACATGTAGACAAATATGCTCATGCCCCTCCCCAGAACCCACACGTGTGTAAGTATCAGAGTAAAGAGTGCACCCTACAGTTTTCGCTTCTATTGGTGCTGTTAACCGTATCAAGAAAAAAACAGAAGAACTTGACGTTCTGGAGCTCTAACTCGCTTACCTAGAAGCCGATCATAGCATTGCTCCTGATGTCAGTGATTAGAAAAGGAGACCCCTGAGTGGATTTAGCTACAAGGTTGCTCAGGTCAGTGTGCATCCAGGACTCTCATTTCTAACAGAAGCGCAAGTACAGCTGTAGGCAGTTCTGCCCTTGTTCTGGTGGCCTGTGGGACCTTGTTTCCGTGATCGGGATGCAGCCCTCCGGCACGCACTGGAAGTGCGGAGGGTCAGCTGCTCGGCTGCCCGGGGACGTCCTTGTTTATCAGTTTTAGATGTAAGAAGAAAGGCCTGCTGACCAGATTTTGATCCTGTGGGCCATGTGTCAAGGATTAATGTTACCAATTTCTTGAACAAGGAAGAATGGGTTAAAAACAAATAGTGAATTGAAACCTTTTCTCAGTGATTTCACCTTGACGTCTAAGTTTTAGGACTCCTTGCACCTTAAATTCCCCGGTCCGTCCTTATTCACAAATGTATTCACCAGGGTTCCTTTCCCCCTCTCTGATCACTCACTAGAACCTCTGTCTTCCTTGGCGGGATTCACGTCACGCTTCTGAGAGCAGCTGTCAGAGGCGGGACCCCAGCACAGGGTCCATGCCGGCCACCCACAGGTGGCGTTCGGCCTGTTGCTTTAGTTACCCGCCAGCTTCAAACCAACCTTGATAGACGTTTGTTAAACTCTCTTCATAAAGTCGACCCTTCTTCAGAGACAAGATCACCTAGAAAACTTGGGCCTGCGTGTGCCTCAGATAGCCACCAGGTGAAGCGCAGAGTCCCAGTACCCCTTTTGAACCCAGGTCCCGCTGGTGAGTCACGCCGCGCCTCCGTTCGGCCGGAGTGCCTGTGTACAGAAGGGTCACACCTGCGCTGTTGGCAGCCACGCTTCCATCTTGGTTTAGCCTTCTCACCTCCCCCGTGCCTGTAGACACCGGTGCTTCCCTGTCAGATTCAGAATGGTGATTCCAACTCCACGCACACCAGACTAGCTTCTCAAAGAGTGTAATTTAAAAACAGGTTTTCAGGTTTTCCTCTGAAAAGATCAAATGGGTATGGTTTCTATTTAAAGATGACTTTCATAATTCATCTATTTCTTAATACTTAGGAATTCCTATCGCATGAAGGGGCAGGATGAATTAGGGTTTCCTTCCAGATGTCACTTTTTTAATATATATAATTATCTGCTACCTCTTTGTAGGAGCTCTTTTTGGTCTTGTTAGAAAGCAGTTAAGGTAATCAAACATTTAAAAAATATATCACACCTAAAAGAAAACATTAGTGTTAGTAAGTTCATGTTTTTCCAGAAAAAAGACATTAAACTCAGAGCCTGCAGTCAGGTACCATTTCGTGGAGCAGGGAGAGAGTAGAGCCCACGACAAGGGGACCTGTTTTTATGTTCTCTGCAGCGGTTCCAGTTCGAGGGAGCGTCTCAGAGTTAGGATGGAAAGTTTTAACTCCTGTGGTTCTGACTTCTTCATGTATGCTCTGGTTACTTAGCTAAATACCAAGGAAAACTAGGGGCAAGTGATTACAAGTAAAATATTAGTAGAAGATACTCACAAATGAATCCAGAAGTATTTTCTTACAGAACTATTCGAGTTGATACTAAAAATTCCATAATCATTTCACTTCAAACTTCTATCAAGGTTAGGGGAGGAATAAAGTGCCTTTGCCTGCACTCAAAAACCTGAATTTTAAAAACCTCTTGTCGCAGTGTTTTAAGTAATTTAGTCTAAAAATTAAAACAGACTAACAGTGCGGGTGAGAAGCTGCCTTGAACACTTTCAAGTAAATTACATAAATGATGCTTTTGCCCAGTGATTTTTCACTTAGGTAAAAGAACTTTGGAAAAACTGTTCAAAAGTTAAACTTACTCTAGATTTCTCGATGGTGAGAAAATGGAAAACTTGATATTAGTGGGTGGAGTGCTGTGATGTGAAAACACCAGTGCTAAGAATTCTGAGAAGCTAAGGTCTAGATGGGTATGCCAGGGGAGAAAACTGCATCAACAAGTCAAACGCCCCACCCTAAACTCTAATATTTTTCAAGCACCGGTTTGTGGGGCTATTAGCAGGAACATCGGTTTTTAAGTCAAAGGAAAAAAAGAAACTGGGAACATATGATGTCACATCTGAAAGTAGTCTGTCATCACTTGGTATCACCGTTGATTTCAAAATGAATTAAATCTCTGTCATAGCTCTCAGAGCTTATAACAAACGCAACCTGGCATAGCCAGACACAAAACAAAAAGTGCCGTGCAGGTTAAACTTATTTGTCTTCCAAAGAACATTGCATTTTCATTGAATTCTACATGAGCTCTGGGTGACAAAGATTCTGGCCTGTGCAAAGGAAAGACCACTGATGTGAACTCTGTCAGTTACCTGTACAAATAAACACCAAGAAAGCCTCGTAAATACCTTGACTCCTTCAGGGGTGTTAACCCAAATTCTTCTAAATTGCTTGTTATCCTCTTCCGCTGAAGATTCTCCACCTCCACCATACTAGAGGATTTATAGCAAAGAAAAGCTTTTGAATCAAAGCACAGATTGTATCTGAACTGAAACTAATGAGAAGGCATTGGCGGGAGGTGCAGCTTGTTTTAATTACTGAAAGACACATGGACTATTTTTATCTACAGAACTGCTCATCTGAGTAAGCATGCAGCAGGCTGTGGAGAGAGTATCATTAAGGGAAGCATTGGGAAGCTCAATCTTTTCCTTACCGCCGTCTCCCCTAAATTCAAAGAGAGGTGCTCCTTTCTTCAAGGCCCTGTTGGACAGAGCTGGTGGAAAACAGAAAAGAAAAACGTAAATTTAAATAATGCAGACTTGAAGGATGGAGCTGGTTATCATACCAACTCCTATTTAGTGTTTTTTTCTTTTTCTTTTTTTAATCTGTGATCCCACTAGACCCAAAAGTGATGATGAGACAAGGCAGGCTATGAGGTCTGTCTCCTCCCAGGTTCCTAGCCAAGGAGTTGGGTAAGAGGGTCGGAATGAGCCACCTCTAGGAGAATCCTCTCCTGGGGGCAAGGAATGCCTCGGGTTTGGGTGCCCAGGAGGCTCTCTGCCCACTCCTTCACAGTCTTGAGTTACCACCTGTCCTCCCTGTGAACGTTTCTGAGGAGTAGGAACTGCCATAATGAAAATGAAATTCGGAAATAGCAGGGAGAGACGTTGTCAGGCTATATGTTGGAAAGGGATCGTTGTGGTACCAAGTACACCAGTGGCTTTAACTAGCAGCTAAAAGACACTGGGAAGTGTCCCAGCAGGAATCGGGTCGGTCTGCTACTTTGTGTTACTCAGTCAGCGTCTGAGCCCTTAACTTGATTGCACACATTGTGTTTATCAGATGCAACGGTCAATCGGTACATGATTCAATAAACTCAGGAACATGCAATGAACAAAAATAACCATTTCTCTGTATATCGGAATGCATTAAAACCAAAGAGCTATGCATCAAACTTGTGTTGCCCAAATATGGTAAAGCCATGAAATAAGATATAGATTAATGGTTTAAAATCAAACACATTTCAACTGTCCATGTGTTTTCAAAAATGCTCCCATGGTGACCAGTTTGGGAGATTTGGCTATCGTTATTCTTGTTACTCATAAGCCTCAGGTATGTGGTCTGGGTAGACAGCAAAGATAGAAAGTTTCAATAGAAGACATCAGTTTATTGCCCAAGTAATTTTTAGCCTCTTTCTGCAATAAAATTTATTAATTTTTCCACCACCCATTAGTTACACTCTTCAAACAAAGCAGCTCCAAGAAACGTAAAATATTTGTGAGGCCATAAACTCTGTTAAAATATCTGTGAGGCTGTAAGTTAAAAACTACAGAGACAGGTGTATCTTGTGTGTGTTGTGCATTTAGTTTTGCTGGTCATTGCAGTACAAGCTTGCTCTCCACTGTTGCACTGTGGAACTTGGCCAGAAGCTTCCAACTATCTAAAAACTTGGTGTATTGCAAAGCAAATCCAAAACATATATCCTGCTCCTTGGGAGTCTGTGTGCTTTGTCAAAAGGAATTTTAAAACCGTTTGTCCATTATCCAAATAAAGATTTCAGTTCTACATGTACATTATAATATACCAAGTTATTTTGGAACATGTGTGTTTTCAGAGATACTTATCTTTATTGAGGTTGCTTGATCAGTTATTTTTTCTTCCATCACAGAAAATGTCACAAATAAATAGACATCATTTTATCTTCTCAATTTAATGCCCTGGTGATTCTGGAAAATATTTTTGTCTTATCTTGTTTTCCACAGACTTTGTTTTTTACAGCAGTTTTTGGTTCGCAGCAAAATTGAGCAGATGGTACAGAGGTTTCCCATATATTCCCCTGCCCGTCACTTGAACAGCCTCCCCCATTATCAACATTTCGTACCAGAGGGGACATTTGTTAAAGCTGATGAACTTTCAATGACATGTCATAACCACCCAAGTCCGTGGATGACACGACAGTTTACTTGACGCTGTTCTTTCAATGAGTTTGAACAAATATATGCATCGTTAAGGTATCATAGGGCTTCCCAGGTGGCTCAGTAGTAAAAAATATGCCTGCCCATGGAGGAAACTCGGGTTCGATCCTGCATCAGGAAGATCCCCTGGAGAAGGCAGGGCCACCCGCTCCAGGACGCTTGCCTGGAGAGGCCCACGGACGGAGGAGCCTGGAGGGCTAGAGTCCATGGGGTCACAAAGGGTCGCACACGACTTGGTGACGAAACAACGCCGTGTCCGCACTGCCTTGTTAGATTTCTGTGCTCCATCTGTCCACCCCTTCTCCCACCACTGACTGTTCACTGTCGCCACAGTTTTGCCTTTTCCAGAATGTCTTGTAGCTGGAATCATACACACGTAGCCTTTTCAGACTGGCTTATTTCACTTGGTTACATGGATTTCGTTCCTCCATGTCTTCATGACTTGATGGCTCATTTCTTTCAGTGCCAAAGAGCATTCCATCGTCCGAGTGGACCACAGTCTATACACCAGGTTACTGAAGGACATCTGGGGTACCCCCATGTTTTGGCGATTACGATACTGCTATCGACATGAGTGTGCAGGTTTTCGTGTAGCCCCAGTTCCTTTGAGTGAATACCAGAGAGCCCCATTACTGGAGCATATGGTAAGAGGACGTTGAGTTTTGTAATAAATCTCCAAACTGTCTTCCAAAGTAGCTGTATCATTTTGCATTCAGAATTTAACTGGAGGATGCTGATTAAGGAGGTTACTCTATAGATACATGAAAGCTAAGTAAAAGCCACTCAGTCGTGTCCGACTCTTTGCTACCCCATGGACTGAATTCTCCAGGCCAGAATACTGGAGTGGGTAGACTTTCCCTTCTCCAGGGGATCTTCCCAACCCAGGGATTGAACCAGGGTCTCCTGCATAGCAGGTGGATTCTTTACAAACTGAGTTGTCAGGGAAGCAGCCCATATAGATATATAGCTATGTAGGAATTTCGAGGCTGAGCTGGTCAGTTTCATTGTTTCAATAGACAAATCCAATTTGCAATCCATAAAGATTTATTAAAACCACAAATATGAGAGAAGAGCTCTGAAAATTCCTCAGCTGTTTTATTGACTCGAAAAGTACTCATGTGCTGTAACGACCATGCCGAATACTCTGCCTACCCTCCTTGAGACAAGAAGAAGATACAGCCCTTGGTGTAAAGCAGCCCGCAGCCTAGGACTGGGGAAGACAAAATCACATAATATAAGAACAGTATGTTAATTGTCCAGCCTACAGAACAGCAGGCATTCCAAGTCCTAGTTCTATGCAGAGCATCTCGTAAAGATATGATTCTCTCTCAAGAAGAGGGAAGCAAAGCAAACGTTTATGGTTAAAGAGGGTTGGATTTTAGTAGCCAGTCTTGCTTCCTGGTATAGCCAGATCTGAAATAGCCTCATTTCCTCAAAGCCCATCTTACTGAATTATTATTCAATAAAAAACATCTTCAAAAGCCACTCATTTTGGCTGTTCAGCCTTCTGGGAAATAAACTATCTGCCCTCCTCCTTCTCTGGCTCCTTGTTGGGAAAGGCGTTGCTTAGACCCAGGCCCCCAGCCACTCATGCCCTAACCCACCATGTCCTAGGGAGCAGGGGTCTCCTCTGGATCCAAAGGCAAGCCCTCGTGGGATGTAGCCCCACCACAGGTAGGATGTTTGTGGCCCTGTACCAACTCCATCACCAAGCTCAGGAATCCCTCTTGTTCCCATGGGGTATGGGAACAACAGCATCACCATTACACAGCTCTCCTTGAATCCCTTTACTAGGGTCCTTGTATAAGAAGAGGCATTTGATGTAACCATGGCAGCCTGTCTTTTAATCTCCAGACAGTCTATGGACTTTCAGAATAAGAATCTTTTTTTTCTTTTGAAGATGGTTAGTCCTTTCCGCTAGCTCTGTTTTGTGAACACAGCCTCAGATCGGAGTGGATCTTGGTAACACCTGGAGTGACCTTGAAGATAGCCGTCAGTTTCCTATCTCCTTGCATTTAACCATGACTGGAACCCAATAGACATTCGCAGAGATCATAAATGCCACCTTACGCCCCATCCCCAAGGCTGGTGCCCGGAGAACTGTCAGTTCAGAGGTAAGCCGAGGCCTTGGCACCGGCGTGGGGGCCGGTGGACTGGCTGGTGGACCCCCTGCGAAGGCCTCGGCCAGGTGCACGGAGGTGGGCCACCACTGGGCACTCGAGTAAGCTGGGCCCACCCGTGGATGGCGGTGCCTGCGGGCCAGGGCCATCGTGTGCTGCCTCCTCCATCCTCAGGACCTAGACGGTGCTCCCCACTCACATCCTGGTCTTCAGGGCTGACCTTGCTCATCATTTTAAGCAAATACTTACGTCATGGATGGGAGAGCAGTTTATTGAAGTCTCCCTACGGGGGCTTCCCTGGTGGCTCAATCTTTTCACCTTTTTTGGTGGCATTTGCTGAAAACAGAACCTAGAGGCACACTTCCCTTGCATGCATCTGATGGAATTCCACTGCTACAGGCAGCCCACGTGCCCGTCCCAGGCTGAGGGGAGAGGGCGGAGGAGGTACATATACGGACGATTCTGGCCACCAGCTCTCCTGGGTCCCCGATGTTCTTGCCAGGTGAGGGGCTTGACGGTGGTGTCTGGATGAGCAGGCCTGCAGCTCGGAACCCCAGCCCCTCGGGTCTGGAGTCCTGAGATGGCCTCTTTGCCGTCATCCCCCCTCCAGCTTATGCCAGAAGCCACCCAACCGCACACGTGTGCGTGTGCTAAGTGGCTTCAGTCGTGTCCGTTGTGTGTGGCCCTCCGGACGGTAGAACACTTTCCGCCAAGCGTCCACACCTGATGAAACGCCCCCGCCCTCCCGGGCCCATCTGAGACACTGCGCCCCTCTTCCTCTGCAGAGAGGAGGGAAGAGGAGGAGAAAGCGGTGTGTCGGAGGCCTGGCTTTGGGCCCAGGACCCTGGGGGTCAGGTTGGTTCCCCAGAACGGGGCTTCCCACAGTTTTTCCAGTTAGGACACATTTAGAAAATCATGGAATAGGTGACTGGAGCAATGGATGAAGCTACCAACAGTCTGAACCAGACCCTGGCTCCAGAGTTCCAAGATGAGCGGAAGATATCTTGGATGCATTTCGCATCCCACTTTGCTGCACAGCAGAAACTGACCCAGCAGTGGAAAACAACCGTACTCCAATGAAAAAATAATTAAAACCCATTCCCTTTATGCCAAGGGTACAGGATAGGGTAAGAAGATTTCACCTTGGAGGCACTCACAGCATGAGGGCAAAGGTGACAGAATGAGCTTCAGGGTGACACAATGTAACACCTGGGGAACCAGGGCTGTCAGCTCACCTGCTGGCTTCTGCATGGCCTTGTCGCCTTTTACTATTTGAAATTTATCTCGACTTTCTATTATCAAATATCGTTATAATCTGTTTATTTTTCAAATCAAAACACAAGTCAGGTATTATCTACAAGACATGGGTTTTGGTCTTCTTGGATTATTTTCCGACATGACTGCTTTCCTCTTTCCGAGCCACCACAGTACATTTTCCCATGATTTGACCTCTGGGAAATTATTTTGCACCACTGTGTCCATGTTGATGAAAAAGCTATAGAGGACTAGAGATTTAGAACATTCTGAGTGGGATAAAAACAAGCTTTATTCTCACCTTGACCTGCAGCAATCATGTTCACATTATCAGAAACTTAGAGTTCTCTTTGGATCTGCTAGTAGTTTGAGTCTCAGCTGCTTCTAATCTCCTTTTGAAGCTATGTGAATCACTAATGGAAGATTTCCACTTGGTTTCAATGATTCTGAAATCAAGTTGTTTTTTTTTCTTTCCCCTCTCTTTCCTCCCCCAGAGTAACCTGATTCAGATCTACCATTTAATTTTGTGGGATTTCGGTTTCCTTGAAGTGAGCACAATTTGATTCATTTCCCACAGAGTTAAGTTCCCTGTGGATCTTGTGATCCTACCATGGCCAGCAGGGTGGTTCCTAACTATAGAAAATGTTCTGCAGATGCTGGTGCTTTGCTTCTTCAGGAGCTGTTCGCGTTAATGTCTTCATCAGAAAGGTGTCAGCTGGTGGGACGTCTGTATTTGCAAAGTTCTTACCCCTGACATGGGTTTCTCCAAACTGTGGAGTCAGAACACTACACCCCATCTAGATCGAACCCTAGTCTACAAACTCTTAGATGCTTCTGGTGGCTCAGGGTAAAGAATCTGCCTGCAACGCAGGAGACACAGGAGACATGGGTTCGATCCCTGGGTCGGGAAGATCCTCTGGAGGAGGAAATGGCACCCCGCTCCAGTCCTCTTGTCTGGAGAATCCCATGGACAGAGGAGCCTACAGTCTGTGGGGCTGCAAGGAGTCGGACACGTCTGAGCACCCAGGCAGCTGTAAACTCTGATTTATTTAACCTAAAAGTCATTTACAGCAGCAGTCCCCAATCTGTTTGGAACCAGGGGCCAGTTTTGTGGAAAATAGTTTTTCCACAGACCAGTTCTGAGGGAGGTAGAGATGGTTCTGTGATGTTTCCAACATATTACATTCATTTGCATTTCATTTCTATTATTATTATATCAGCTCTACCTCAGATCATCAGGCATTAGATCCCAGAGGTTGATGACCCCTGATTTATAGCAATAATTACTACTGAGTACAAAGGCCTCATCCTCTATAACAAAACCTAAAAAAAAAAAAAAAATCACCTACTGCTAATATTTGAAACGATGCACCGAAGGCTAAGAATGCTCACCCAAACACGCATCTGACAACTGTTGCTTAAAATGAGAGTGCTTGGGCTTCCAAAGGGAGTTAGCTCTGCGGTTGTTTTCACAACAGAAATCAATTGGTCTTGACTTACTTTCATTGATAAATCCTTGGAAAGTACAGACTTAGGTCAGGACTCTCGGAGAAGGGAAATAGCCCAGTGTTAACCACTTTTCAGTCACTGTGGAGTGCCCCGCGCAGACTGAGGGGTTCCAGTCCGCACGGGGCGCCCGGCGAGGGGTGAGACAGGCCGAGAGGATGCTGAGGGCAGCTGGCCGCACGCAGGAAACCTGGGGACCGCAGCAAGGATTTTGGAGAAAGGCTCATTCTTAGGCATCCCTTTGGGAGGCGTGTGACGCAGCTTGCAAACCTCTTTCTCCACGTGATGCTTGATTTCGCCTTGGGGCAGAGGGGCAGGAAACACACCCGAGTCTGTCAAGTCTCTGATCCCCGAGTTTCCTCACCTGGGGTCTGTCCTACAGGGGTTGTTTGTTGTTGTTCAGTCGCTAAGTCGTGCCCGACTCTTTGTGACCCCATGGACTGGAGCCCGCCAGGCTCCTCCGTCCATGGGATTTCCCAGGCAAAGATACTGGAGTGGGTTGCCATTTCCTCCTCCAGGGGATCTTCCTGACCGAGGGATCGAACCTGAGTCTCCTGCATTGTAGGTGTATTCTTTACCTCTGTGACTGGGGAAGTCTCCTCTCTTTCCCCTCTGGCTCATGATGTGCTTTTGAGCCATTTGTATTTTCTCAAATATTAGCAGTAATGTAACTTTCTCCATCCCTGTTTTAAGGAACAAGGCCCTGTTGCCCTTGTCATGATCGCTGTAAGGGGATTTTAGGGTGAAGAGGGTCTGAGTGTGTCACCGACCTGCCCCCAGGGGGCTGGAGACAGACCTGGGGAAACCTCGCCTTGCTGACCCTCAAGGTCACCCCAGCGTCCTCCCCAGTTTGTACAGACTCACAGTCACACCCAAGAGTGATGTGAGCCACAGCGCAGGTGGAGAAAGAAGGAGGATTTTCTGTGGCTGAAGAGCGCCCATTCTCGCGTCCCATAGAACAGGATTGAGGTCTTACTTTTAAAAAGATGTGATTTCTTTTCTTTTTTTTTGGAGTTAGAACGTACTTGTCAGTCACTCGGAATCTCCAATCAGAATCTGATGCCTGTAAGGTTTTATATAAATATCTTTCTTATATCAAAGCAGTTCCATTCATCAGCATGACATGGGTCTTCTGGGTTTATGGTAACTTCCCACATCTGGTGATTTCAGTCAGGTTACTGAGACCTTGCATCTCAGATTTCCTATCTATAAAATGGACTAGCAGTGCCCACCTCACGGGGCACTTCAGAGGATCCAATGAGCTAGTGAACCGCAGCTTCTGAGCACATGGCCTGGGGCTGCTATATTTTTAGCAAGTACATGTCGTTTCTGCTTTGTGTGTTTCCTGGCGCCATGTTGCAGACGTGTGTTTAAACTATTTGGAGTCACTGGGAGGGGCATTTCCTACCACATGGAAGTCTGAAAGCTGGGCACCCAGGCCTTCTGGGAGTGCTGAGCAACATGTGTTTGCACACATTCTACATGATTTCACATAACTGTCACCTTTTATAACCAAACCTGAGGTCTCCATATAGAATCTGTAAAGTCCTCCCACAACTGTGATGGTTTAATAGGGAGCTCAGCTTCGTGCTCTGTGATGACCCAGAGCGGTGCAGAGAGGGCATGCGAGAGAGGGGATATATGTGTATATATAGTTAATTTTTGTTGTTCTACAGTGGAAACACACACAACATTTTAAAGCAATTATACTCTAATTAAAATAAAAAATAAAAGTGAAAACATTGCTATACTTTGCAAAAAAACAAAGAAAGGCCATCAGACCAAGGTGATTCTAATAGCTTGGCAGCCTGGATAAGCAAACCCAAAGCCCATCATGCCTCAAAGTCAAAAAACTGAAATCCGAGGCCTGCCAACTGCACACAGCCAGCAAGGCTTTCCTAAATAAGGCAGCTTCCCAAATGCTAGCCAAGTCATTCCCGCCCCTCGTGTTCCGGTCTCCTGTAGAGGTCTTGCCCCTCCTCCTGTCAATGGAGCACTGCTACCCACTTCTAACTTGCGTTGCTTGACTCAAATTAACTTTTGCTCAAATAAACTTTCAACATTTAAAAAACTGATAAAAGTGGATAAAATTCAACTCACACAAAAATGAATTACTAAAGCAAAAACCTCCACATACATGCATAGAAAGATACGGTAAGAAAAAAAAGAAAACAAAAGCTTCTCAGCAGAAGGAAAAAATTAACAACAAAAGCAAAGAACCCACAAAGCAGAGGATAATTAACATTGTCTTTCAAAATGAATTTTGAGAGAAAGACATCCCTGTAAAGCAACTGCAACTCTGAAAGAACATCACAGATCACAATTGTTTGAAAATTCAGAGACAAAGGGGACTCAGGGAAAATTTTGGAAAAAATGCCAAATCATTTCATATTGCAAGGTACTCAAGAGAGAATGAGTATTATGGAAATAAAAATAAGAAAAAGGAAGAAAATTGATTAAAGGAACTAGAAAAAAGAAAAAAAAATCGACTAAACCAAAGCAAGAGTTGTTATGGAACCAGGTTCCTTTGCCAGGCGCACAAGCCAAACGCTGACAGGCCAGCAGAGAAGGGACTTTCTTGTGAGGCCTCCAGACGAGGAGAGGCGAGGACGAACCTCAGGTCCACCCGCTAAAGGCAGCAGCTCAGAGAAGGCTGAGGTGCGGGGAGCATGGGGAAAGCAGCCTGGGAACCAAAGGAAGTTGAGGTGATTATTCTATGCCTGCTCAACCCGCTGCAGGGGTCTTCAGGGGACTCACACTGCATTTCTGAGGGGGGCGTTTTCGGTCCCTAGGGGACGCGCACACAAGCCTGGTTACAGGCGTGGTGGTCCCAACCATTCTGAAGAGACACGTTGGTTCAGAACCGCACACAGCTGATTTCAAGTTTCTGAAACACAACCCTGGTGAATATCTGATTGTTTAGGCTACTAGATGCTTGGAGGATTCGCAAGGGTTTTATATCAATAATCGTAGCCACATTGAGCCTGAGGCAGGTTACAGGTCTAACGGATCTGAGGATTACCCTCTGTTTCAAAGAGATACAGTATTTGTATAATTGATACGCACAAGGATATAAAGCAATAAATTAGGAAAGATATTCTTAAACTCTCATTCAAGAAAACTTCTCTAATTTTTTTAATGGTGTAAACTGCCCCTAGTGTTTCTGTGGGAGCGATCTATACCTGAGAATAGGCAAGAAAAAGGAGATAGGGAGGCAGGATACGAGCCACCTTCCAGTGGGCTTAGGAGTCAGGGCATTCAGATCTGTCTCAGAGCTGCTTGAAACAGACAGGTGTGGAGGACAGCAGGCCCGGAAACAGGAATAAACTTTTAATTATGTGAGAAATTAATACACGACAAGGTGGTGTTTCAATTCAGTAGGCAAAGAATGGACTACTTAACACACATTGTTCTGGCACAGCCAGCCACCAATTTGTAAGAAAATGAAAATCTATGAGACTCTTACCTTGTCACTCAGTTGCCAAGTCATGTCTGACTCTTCCCGACCCCACGGACTACAGCATGCCAGGCTTGTCTGTCCCTCACCATCTCCTAGAGTTTGCCCAAGTTCATGTCCGTTGAGTCAGTGATGCCATCCAACCATCTCCTCCTCTGTAACTCTCTTCTCCTCCTGCCCTCAATCTTTCCTGGCATCAGGGTCTTGCCCATCGAGTAGGCTCGTCACACCAGGTAGCCGAAGGATTGGAACTTTAACTTCAGCACCAGTTCTTTCAGTGAATATTCAGCATTGATTTCCTTTAGGATTCAAAAAACTAAGATCATGGCATCTGGTCCCATCACTTCATGGCAAATGGATGGGGAAACAATGGAAACAGTGAGACACTTTATTTTCTTGGTCTCCAAAATCATTGAGGTCACTGACTGCAGCCATACAATTAAAAGATGCTTGCTCTTTGGAAGAAAAGCTATGACCAACCTAGACAGCATATTAAAAAGCAGAGACATTACTTTGCCAACAAAGATCCGTCTATGGTTTTTCCAGTGGCCATGTCTGGATGTGAGAGTTGGACTGTGAAGAAAGCTGGGCACTGAAGAATTGATGCTTCTAAACTGTGGTGTTGGAAAAGATTCTGGGAGTCCCTTGGACAGAAAGGAGATCCAACCAGTCCATCCTAAAGGAAATCACTCCTGAATATTCATTGGAAGGGCTGATGCTGAAGCTGAAACTTCAGTACTTTGGCCACCTGATGCTAAGAACTGACTCACTGGAAAAGACTCTGATGCTGGGAAAGATTGAAGGCAGGAGGAGAAGGGGATGACAGAGGATGAGATGGCTGGATGGCATCACTGACTCAATGGGCATGAGTTTGAGTAAACTCCAGGAGATGGTGATAGATAGGGAAGCCTGGTGTGCTGCAGTCTATGGGGTTGCAAAGAGTCGGACATGACTGGGTGACTGAACTGATACTGATACTTTCTTTAGGATTGACTGGTTTGATCTCCTTACTGTCCAAGTGACTCTCAAGAGTCTTCTCTAGAACTACAGTTTGGTCAAAATACATTCTGTGTTAATTAAGTATTCAATTAAAAAATAAAAAAACAGTATAACACTTCACGAAAAATAAACGATTATATTTACAGTCTGGGGTGAGACAGATTCTTTTTGGCAATCTGGAAACGACATAATGATAGGCTTAGACAACTATCTAGAAGCCAGAGAGTTTTGTATGGGGAAAAAGAAAAAAGTAAGCACACTTTAAAATGAGTAGGAATATAGACATTTTTGAAAGTAAAAGTGAAAAGTGAAAGCGTCAGGCTCTCAGTTGTGTCTGACTGTTTGTAACCCAACCCCATGAACTTGCAACCCACTAGGCTCCTCCGTCCATAGGATTTCCTAGGCAAGAATACTGGGGTGGGTTGCCATGCCCTTCTCCAGGGGATCTTCTCTACCCAGGGATTGAACCCAGGTCTTGAACCCAGGTCTCCTGCATTACAGACTGATTCTTTACCATCTGAGCCACCAGGGAAGCCCATTGGGCATGGCAGAGAAGGTGAAAATTCACAATTGCTTTGGAAAACAAATTGGGAATATTTATTAACACAAAAAACACTGACCCTTTAACCCAGTAGTCCCACTCCTGAGAATTCAGCTCATAGAAACAATGCATTGGACCTTAAGAATATTTGTAAAAGATGTTTATCACAACGTTGCTCACAGAGGCAAAACTGAATATAGATGCAAAGTCAGGGAAATGGTTACAGTACAATCACTTGGAATATGATGCAGCTGTTGCAAAAATAATAATTAGAATGATACAGAATTGCAGGAATGATACAGAATTGCAGGAATAATTGTATTATTGCATGTGAAAAGAAAAGCTATATAATATGATCTCTTTTTCATTAAAAAAAATACCTGATCCCTTCAATAGGTACATGCATGTCATAAATATGGGTTATGATTCTCTGAACACTGAGAAAAACATTTAAAGCCTGTGACATCATTGACATCACGAGGTGGAGACCTCTCTGGCCCCCAGCTTGCTGCGTGGATATTCCTCCATCTGCGACCTGACCATCACACTCAGTGTACATATCTTAGCTTTCGGCACATCGCAGCTCAACAACTTCTGTGTTCACTGGGGTAACCCACGCTGCCACAAATGAGAAACCAAGGCATCTAAGAGCTCAGATTAGGTAGACATTTACTTCCTGTTCAAGGTATGTGTTCCAAGTTGACTAATTGCTCTCCTTCAAGTGGTAGTTTGGGGAAACAGGTCACTGGAGAGCTGGAGACTTGTGATGTTACAACAGAACATTTGGTAAAACTACACCTGTGGGTAGTTTTTCCCTGGTAACTCAGTGGGTAAAGAAGCTGCCTGCAATGCAGTAGATCCTGGTTCGATTCCTGGGTCTGGAAGATCCTCTGGAGAAGGGATAGGCTACCCACTCCAGTGTTCTTGGGCTTCCTTGAGGATCAGCTGGTGAAGAATCTGCCTGCAATGTGGGAGACCTAGGTTCGATCCCTGGGCTGGGAAAATGCCCTGGAGAAGGGAAAGGCTACACGCTCCTGTATTCTGGCCTGGAGAATTCCGTGGACCGTATAGTCTATGGGGTCACAGAGAGCTGGACACGACTGAGCGACTCTCACTTGCTTTCCTCACCCCTGCGGCACTCGGAAGGCCACACGCCTGCCCAGCCAGCAGCTCCAGGGAAAGGACTGTGCCCTGGCTTTCCCCGAGGGTGCGGGTGGCCCGCGTAGCCTGGCTCACGGCTGCGCCCTCCATCCACAAGTCATCAGCACAGCTTTTACTCTCCTCCCTGACCTCTCCTTTCTTAATCACCTTTCTCCCTGACTCTGACCCTCTTGCCCCTTTCTTATAAAGACCCTGCGATTACACTAGACCTGCTTGGCTAACCCATGAGTGTCTCCCCATCCATGCCAAGGCCCTTAAGTAATCACATCTGTAAAGTCCCTCTTGTCATGTCAGGTAACATACTCATGAGTTTCAGGGGTTAATATTATTAACATCTTTGTGGGGGGAAATATTATTCTGTCATCAAGGAGGAGAAAAGAGAGAAAGGAAAGGAAAAGCAAAAAAAAAAAAAAAAACCCAAGCACTGGTATACTATACAAAATTACGTTTTTTTGTTTAGCATTAACAAGCAACTTTGATTCTTTTTTAAAAAATATTTAAGAATAAGTTTTATTAGCATAGAGTTGATTTAACAAGCAAGCTTTAAAGAGGAAACAATATTTGAAATAAAATTATGGAGGAAGAAGCAGAGAGCGAGGTGGCAGAGAGGAGGAGTAGGAAGTGAAGACAGCAGCTTTTGAGGTGCAGTTTAAGCTAGTGCTTCCATTCATGCCTCTGGGCAGGCAAAGGTATTTCAGAAGAAATCAGTTCAGAAAGTGATTTTACTTCTCGCAGTCTGAGTTTCAGTTCTCTTGTTGGGACCAGAAAAGCGAGTGAGGGAGTGAATGGAGGTTTTCATTTATAAAACGTCCCCAAGATGCTGCCTTTTAAGGACAGAAACTGGTGACTCTCTCTTCACTATAGAATCACAATCCCTTTTTCTTCTTCTCCTGGACTGGTGTTCACCGAACAGTCCATCCTCCTGACCGCCAAGCCGGGCTTCCTATAGTGCCTGTCTGTCGGTAGGTGCTGGGGAGATCCTGGGGAAAGCCAGGTAACTGTTAGAGATGGCACTGAGAGAAAAAAAAAGCACGTCAAAGAAAACTGACAGGGAGCATCCTCTGTAGAGAAATGAGCTGAAATTAGGCATGATACCTATTTTTATCCTCTTGAAATTCAAACTTTTTGGAACCAAGAGTGAGGGTTACGAGGTGACCGATCTTTCTTTCGTTTCTAAGGAGTTTTAGGAATAACCATGTCCTTTTCTTCCTTATCTTGCTCTCACACTAAAGACTGGATGTATCCTCATGGAGGCCACCAGGGAGCAGACTGCAGCGCGTGGGCAACCCAGAACAGTGCCCAGGGAGTGGGCATAGTGAGGGGCGTGTGGGGAGTCAGACATGGATCCTCACGTCTGCTCAGCTCCCTTCTGCGGAGCTGGAGAGGCCCAGATCCCACCCCTGACACACAGACCCTGTGAGAGCAAGTTAGCAATGCGACTCAGAACCCACCTTCCCTTCTCAATCCGGCCTGCTCCCACCCACCTGCCTGCGATCCGCCCCGAGGACCATGTGGGTCTGCAGGTGAAGCCGGGCTGGGGCTGGCAGGGGCGTCTCCGTGATGACCGGTTTTGTCCACTGCGCTTGCAGCCCTCACTCTGGGGAAAGGAGAGAGGCAGATGAATCCACACAGATGCAGTCCCCTCCGTCAGCAACTACTGTCCACGGGCCTTTAAAACTGTGGCTGGCTCCAGAAGGTATTAGAGCTGAAGCATCATTTGTGTTGGTCACACGAGTCGCGAGTGTGTAATTCCAGAGCTCACGATTTGCATGAAGCATGTAGGAGCCAGGATGAAGCTGGTTCATAGATCTGATGTGGTGTTTCAGTGAAACATACTTTGTAATCAAGGGTGGAGCAAAGGCTGTTTAGACAATGTCAGGTCATGGTCCAATCCACTGGGGCAGCCTCGGAGGGAGTTCCTGTTGTCAAGAGGGGGTGGGGGACACAGAGAGACAGAGGGACAGAGAGACATGGGGACAGAGACAGAGGGACAGAGGGACAGAGGGACAGAGGGACAGAGGGAGAGGGAGAGAGGGGAGATGGAGACAGGGCACAGGGGCGCACTTGGGGAGACCTGAGGAGTCCTGTCTGCAGCTCGGGGCCCCTTGGACCCCAGGCCCAAGGCCGCCCATCACCCTGGTCTCAGCGGTCCTGCCCTGTGCCCCGGGACGGTGGTTGGTCAGCCCTAGATGCAGCCCCGGGAAGGAACCACGGGGCTGGAGCCCCCAGGGCCCCAGGAGCCCCTCCTCTCCTGAAACACAGAGGGCAGGGCCCACCCTCCCTGCCTCCCCTCAGGCCCTGCGCCCTCCGCCCTCCCGGAAAGGCGCTCCGGGACAGAGATGCGCTCCAGCGGCTGGGCGGTACCTCCGCGAGGCCGGGGCCTGAGGGGCGCCCCCGGGACTTCGGAGAGGGACAGACGCTCTGCTTGCTCGCTGGCAAACGGTTTTCTCTTTTCTCTTCTGTGAGTCACCCAGGAAGCCTCTGAGCTGCAGAAAAGCCTCAGAAAAGGTGACTCGCTGCCCCGCGAGAGCCGGAAGCCCGGAGTCCCCGCAGGACCAGGTTCCCCGGCCGCGTCTGTCCTGCCGCGGTCGCCGAGGTCTCCCGCGGATCGCGGGTCGGCTGGAACTGCGTGTGAAAGGCGGTTCTCCTGTCCGTACCTGGAGGCGGGGTGTGTGGGAGGCGAGAAGGCCGCTGGTCCAGCCTGGATTCAGGTCTCGATTCTCCTCACCTCCGATCGCGCTCCCTGCCTGCGTACTTACTCCACGGGGTCCAGGCCCTAGCCACAGCCAGAAGCATCTTTCCAAAAACAAACAGAACCAGGTGAATCTCTTGCTTTCAACTCTCTGGTTCAGTTCAGTTCAGTCGCTCAGTCATGTCTGACTCTTTGTGACCCCATGAACCACAGCACACCAGGCCTCCCTGTCCATCACCAACTCGTGGAGTCCACCCAAACACATGACCATTGAGTTGGTGATGCCATACAACCATCTCATCCTTTGTCGTCTCCTTCTCCTCCCACCTTCAATCTTTCCCAGCATCAGACTCTTTTCCAATGAGTCAGCTCTTCACATCAGGTGGCCGAAGTATTGGAGTTTCAGCTTCAGCATCAGTCCTTCCAATGAACACTCAGGACTGATCTCCTTTAGGATGGACTGGTTGGTATCCTTGCAGTCCAAGGGACTCTCAAGAGTCTTCTCCAACACCACAGTGCAAAAGCATCAATTCTTCAGTGCTCAGCTTTCTTCATTGTCTAACTGTCACATCCATACATGACTGTTGGAAAAACCATAGCCTTAACTAGACGACCTTTGCTGGCAAAGTAATGTTTCTGCTTTTTAATATGCTGTCTAGGTTGGTCATAACTTTTCTTCCAAGGAGCAAGTGTCTTTTAATTTCATGGCTGCAATCACCATCTGCAGTGATTTTGGAGCCCAAAATAATAAAAGTCTTTCACTGTTTCCATTGTTTCCCCATCTATTTGCCATGAAGTTATGGGACTGGATGCCATTATCTTAGTTTTCTGAATGTTGAGCTTTAAAGCCAACTTTTTCACTCTCTTCTTTCATTTTCATCAAGAGTCTCTTTAGTTTCTCTTCACTTTCTGCCATAAGGGTGGTGTCATCTCCATATCTGAGGTTATTGATATTTTTATTTTGATTCCAGCTTGTGCTTCTTCCAGCCCAGCATTTCTCATGATGTACTCTGCATATAAATTAAATAAGCAGGGTGACAATATACAGCCTTGACATACTCCTTTTTCTATTTGGAACCAGTCTGTTGTTCCATGTCCAGTTCTAACTGTTGCTTCCTGACCTGCATACAGATATCTCAAGAGGCAGGTCAGGTAATCTGGTATTCCCATCTCTTTCAGAATTTTCCACAGTTAGCTGTGATCCACAGAGTCAAAGTCTTTGGCATAGTCAATAAAGCAGCAGCTGCTGCTGCTAAGTCGCTTCAGTAGTGTCTGACCCTGTGTGATCCCACAGACAGCAGTCCACCAGGCTCCTCTGTCCCTCGGATTCTCCAGGCAAGAATACTGGAGTGGGTTGCCATTTCCTTCTCCAATACAATAAAGCAGAAATAGATGTTTTTCTGGAACTCTCTTGCTTTTTTGATGATCCAGCAGATGTTGGCAATTTGATCTCTGGTTCCTCTGCCTTTTCTAAATCCAGTTTGAACGTCTGGAAGTTCACAGTTCATGTATTGTTGAAGCCTGGCTTGGAGAATTTTGAGCATTATTTTGCTAGCGTGTGAGATGAGTGCAATTGTGCAGTAGTTTGAGCATTCTTTGGCATTTCCTTTCTTTGGGATTGGAATGGAAACTGACCTTTTCCAGTCCTGTGGCCACTGCTGAGTTTTCCAAACTTGCTGGCATATTGAGTGGAGCACTTTCACAGCATCATCTTTCAGGATTTGAAATAGCTCATCTGGAATTCCATCACCTCCACTAGCTTTGTTCATAGTGATGCTTCCTAAGGCCCACTTGACTTCACATTCCAGGATGTCTGGCTCTAGGTGAGTGATCACACCATCGTGATTATCTGAGTCATGAAGATTTTTTTTGTACAGTTGTTCTGTGTATTCTTGCAACCTTTTCTTAATATCTTCTGCTTCTGTTAGGTTACTGTTAACTCTCTGGCGGTTTCTTGTAACACTTGGAGTAACAAGAGGAAGCAAGGGCAGGTCTTTGCTGGGACCCCATATAGACCCTCACTTGGACCCACCTGGGCCACCTGGACCCTTACCTGGACCCACCTGGAGCTCACCTAGAACCTCACCTGGGCCCACCTGGACCCGCTGCCCTCTCCACCAGCGGGCTCTACACCCCTTGGCTCCCCCTGTACCTCTGCGGGGCCACACCCCCTCCCCCCTGGGACTTCTGCCACCAAGGCCTAGATCAGAACCTTCTCCCGGGGCTCCCTCCTCGCCACTCAGCCTCATGGCTCCTGTGCCCTCCTTCCTGCATCTAAGGCAGACTTTGACCCGAGCCCTGCCTCACCACCCAGCGATGCATCAGCGTGCTCCCCTCTGTCTTATTCCTCATTTGCTCATTCCCCAGGTCTCTTCCCACTGGGATGTCAGCATCCTTAGATCAGGGCCTTGCTTGGCCGCGCCCCAGGTGCTCCTGTCCAGGAGCTGCCTGGGTTCCCTGTGGCCCTTCACAGCTGCTTCCCTGCTGTGGACCTGAGTCCTCCCACCTGTACGAGAGGTGCACTGCTCAGCGCGGGTGTTAGAAGACGCGTGCAGGTGAGAGATGGGGCTCTTTAGATACCTCTCGAATTACCCAAAAGTACATTTCTCCTCACAGCAGGGGTCTTATTATCCCATATATCCTGCGCCTTATTATCCCGGCTGCTGGAAAGACCACAGCCTCAGGTTGGCCCCAGGTTATGTGAGCGCCACTGTGTCGAGGTGGATACAGACTTCATTTTCCAAATCGGGAGCTGAGGGAAGGGGACGTGGGCAGACAGATGTGACCTACTGCAAATCTGCTAACATCCAGGGGGCAGGGAGCCTGGGCATGCTTCGTGGATGGTGAGCAGAGCCCGGCGCTAACCACACTGAATGCTTTGTTCCAAGACAACTGTCTGTCGCTGTTTTCACCATCTACTGGCCAGCAGTCCACTTACCCCTGCAAGGACATGGTGAGCTGGAGCTGGGGGCCGGGGGCGCCCTGGGCTCCAGGCTCCCTGCAGCATCACTCAGAGCAATCACATTAATGGGGATTTCGTGTGAGCAGAGTGAAGGGCTGATGCAAAACCACAATGTCTGGGCAGGAAGCAGCCAATTGCTATCTGGGCACGAGCTCCCATTTCATTAAGTCTGCTGCTGTGAAGCCAAATGAAAGCTTATGAAGTTAATTGAGTAAAACACAGAGAAACTGGCATCTTATCCTAAGGTTGCAGGGACTAGTGGGTCCTGTGGGAATCACTAAGACACTGTTTTGAAGGAAATGATTTATAAGGATTTCCTTGAATATTTAAAAACATAAATGAAAAGTTCTCAGGGCCTCTCTGGTTGTTCTGTAGCTGTTCTAGACCAAAATATATCCTGATATGTTTTAAAAATGCATTTTCTCTGGTATATCACAGAATAATAAAACCTCAGGGTTTTTTTTGTTGTTGTTTGTTTGTTTTAAATCCAGGTCTCCACCCTCCTATTTGTCTATGTCATAATAATTTTACTGTTAATTTACATTTATTAGCATCAGTGCAAACATAATACTTTGTGTGTGAGTTGAACCAGTAGCTGAAAATGTTGTTGAAGTAAAAATGAATCTACCTCTCTCCTTCTCTTTTCCCTTCCCCAGTCCAGGGAAGGGAGTGGATGCTGGGATGGTCTTCGGGGAACCAGGGGTCCTGGATTATTCATATGAGTCAAGGCTCTGCCCGATCCCCTCCTCTCAAACCATTTATCTACTCCGCTAATGTTTTAAAAGTTTTCTCGCTCCTAAAATTCTCCTGTAGCATCCACTGCTGTGGAGTAAAGTTTGTTGTTGTCTTTGTTCAGTTGCTCAGTCATATCTGATTCTTTGAGACCCCGTGGACCGTAGCCCCCCAGGCTCCTCTGTCCATGGGATTTCCCAGGCAAGGACACTGGAGGGGGCTGCCATTTCCTTCTCCAGGGGAACTTCCCGACCCAGGGATGGAAACTTCCTCCCTGCCTGTCAGGCAGGTCCTTTACCATTGAGCCATCTGGGAGTAAAGTTCAGTTTTTCATTAAGATGCAGATTCCCCGAGAGGACACATTCTGAGCATTTGTTGTTGTTCAGTCGCTCAGTGTATCTGACTCTGTGACCCCATGGACTGCAGCACTCCAGGCCTCCCAGTCCTTCACCATCTCTCAGAGCTTGCTCAAACTCATGTCCATTGAGTCGGTGATGCCATCCAACCATCTCATCCTCTGTCGTCCCCTTCTCCTCCCGCCTTCAATCTTTCCCAGCATCAGGGTCTTTTCCAACGAGTTGGCTCTTCGCATCGGGGTCTAAAGTATATTGGAGCTTTAGCTTCAGCATCCATCCTTCCAATGAACACTCAGGACTCATCTCCTTTAGGATGGACTGGTTGGATCTCCTTGCAGTCCAAGGGACTCTCAAGAGTCTTCTCCAACACCACAGTTCAAAAGCATCAATTCTTTGGCACTCAGCTTCTTTATGGTCCAACTCTCCGTACATGACGACTGGAAAAACCATAGCTTTGATTAGATACACCTTTGTCGGCAAAGTAATGTCTCCGCTTTTTAATATGCTGTCTAGGTTGGTCATAGATTTTCTTCCAAGGAGCAAGCGTCTTTTAATTTCATGGTTGCAGTCACCATCAGCAGTGATTTTGGAACCCAGGAAAATAAAATCTGTCACTGTTTCCATTGTTTTGAGGCTTATCTTCACTGTATATCCTTGGGTCGTTCCTACAAGCAGACTTTAGCAGAGGAGGCAGGCAGCCAGTGAGGCGGGGAAATGCTGTGGAAAGGCGATCCAGCCTGGCTCAAAGCTGCCCGTGGCCACGCCCATCCGATTGCCTCTCACGTGCCTCTGTCTGCACGTCCAGATTGTGTTGGACTTTCACTTTGAAGCTCCAGTCGTAGGATAATGTTCCTTTGAAACTGCATCTTCTATTCTAACATGTTTTGCTTTGAGTCACCTTTCTGTCATTTTGTCTCATTTGTGTTGTTTTCTTATAAAAGCCAAATAATTTTTCCATCTTCATGCATGATAGTCACTAAGATTGTTTAGCTGCATAAGTTAATAACAGTCTGTCATCCAGAAAACTAGTTTGCATTTCATTTGGGGAGAAGATTTTAATAATTAAATGCAATCAACAGTGGGATTATCATTCTAGCAAATAACGGAATCTGAGAGAGACGCTGTCAGCTTGCACTTAGTGCTGGCTCTGTGGATTCCGTTAATGGCTCTCATTTTAACAAGCTTCATCATTTTTATGGGTTTGTCTCTGATTCCATCTCCTTTCCCTGTTTTATTACTTGGCTCATGCAAAGCCTTCTGTAATTTAGTTAACAGGAGGCGGGAAAGAGACTTCTGCATTTCCCACTTGGTATTGACATTAGGTAAGTCCCTTCAGAGACCTTTTGATCATCCATATTGTGTGTGGGCTATACTTACATTTTTAAAGGCCCATTTAATCAAAGAAAAATGGGACGTTTCCAGACTCCTTTGTTTTCAGCTAAGCATTCATTTCCTCCTGTCCCTTGCTTCTTGGGTAAAGGCCAAGGGAGGCTGCCAGCTTCTGAGGCTGGGCGCTCCCTGCCGGTGGAGATGGTGATGCCCAGGGCCGCGGTGCTTGTGTTCAGCGCCCAGAGACACTGCCGATTTCCCCAGGCCTGTTTTCACGCCAACACAGCAGTGGAACCCTGGTCACCTCTGTCTGAGCCATAATTCTGTGAGAGTCTCTGCTCCTCTCCTGGGGTGTAGCTGGTCCTCCCTCCAGGCGGGGCTGCCATCCACGTGACCGGAGTTAGAGGCAGGCGGACAGGAGCCTGGCCCCCAGGGTGACCCCTCACCCTTCACCCTCACTCTGCATCTCATGGGGCGCCCTGAGATGCAGACAGAGGGAGGAGGAGGAGGATCCCTTCCCCCTGCCCTTCCCCTGTCTCCCTCCCTCCCTCTCTCTCCTCACTCACAGGCCCAGGACATCTGCAGGCAGAGCTGGAGGCCCAGGGCAGTGCCCTGAGGGCTGAGGGAAACCTGGTGGGCTAGCCCAGTCTGGGTGGTGTGTCCTGGGGGGGCTTGTGTGGGAGTTGTGTCGTGGAATTTTCCCCAGCCCCTGTGGGACGGTGACCCCTTTGTCCTGCTGGGGCAGCCAGCCTCGTGCTGAATTTCAGGACCAATGACTAGAGAGGACATGTCTGGGACCCTGCGTGGAACTCAGCCTTCCTGAGACCGCTCTGCACTTTCCACAGTGGCCAGGAGAGCATGTGGCTGGCTTGCACCTTTATAAAGAGTTTCTTGTTTCTACTTATGTTGCTGTTGTCGTTCAGTCATTAAGTTGTGTCCAACTCTTTGCAACCATCTCCTGGAGTGCGTCCTCACCATCTCCTGGAATGTGTCCAAGTTCATGTCCATTGAATTAGTGACACCATCCAACCCTCTCATCCTCTGTCATCCCCTTCTCCTCCTGCCCTCAATTTTTCCCAGCACGAGGGTCTTATCCAATGAGTCAGCTCTTTGTATCAGGTGGGCAAAGTACTGAAGCTTCAGCTTCAGCATCAGTCCCTCAAATAAGTATTCAGGTTGATTTCCCTTAAGTTTGACTGGTTTGATCTCCTTGTTGTCCAAGGGTCTTTGCTTATAACAGAAGCAAAAATTTCTTTTGCTTATTGCCTCTGACTTCAAGTTTGCATACTGCATGTATATTTCATAGAGATAAAATGTACTGAGGTAAAATCAGTTTCTAGGAAGCCCATAAAAAAGCAATAGAGTTCCAGAAAAACATCTACTTCTGCTTTATTGATTATGCAAAAGCTTTTGACTATGTAGATCACAAGAAACTGTGGGAAATTCTTCAAGAGATGGGAATACCAGACCACCTGACCTGCCTCCTCAAAAATCTGTATGCAGGTCAGGAAGCAACAGTTAGAACTGGACATGGAATAGCAGACTGATTCCAAATCAAGAAAGGAGTATGTCAAGGCTGTATATTGTCACCTTGCTTATTTAACTTATATGCAGAGTACATCATGCAAAGTGCCAGGCTGGATGAAGCACAAGCTAAAATCAAGATTGCTGGGAGAAATATCAATAACCTCAGCTATGCAGATGATACCATCCTTATGGCAGAAAGTGAAGAAGAACTAAAGAGCCTCTTGATGAAAGTGAAAGAAGAGAGTAAAAAAGTTGGCTTAAAACTCAACATTCAGAAAACTAAGATCATGGTATCTGGTCCCATCACTTCATGGCAAACAGATGGGGAAACAATGGTAACAGTGAGAGACTTTATTTTCTTAGGCTCTAAAATCACTGCAGATGGTGACTGCAGCTATGAAATTAGAAGATATTTGCTCCCTGGTAGAAAAGTTATGACCAACCTAGACAGCATACTAAAAAGCAGAGACATTACTTTGTTGACAAAAGTCTGTCTAGTCAAGGCTATGGTTTTTCCAGTGGTCATGTATAGATGTGAGATTTGGACTATAAAGAAAACTGAGCGCTGAAGAATTGATGCTTTTGAACTGTGGTGTTGGAGAAGACTCTTGAGAGTCCCTTGGACTGCAAGGAGATCCAACCAGTCCATCCTAAAGGAGATCAGTCCTGAGTGTTCATTGGAAGGACTGATGCTGAAGCTGAAACTCCAATACTTTGGCCACCTGATGCGAGGAGGTGACTCATTGGAAAAGACCCTGATGCTGGGAAAGATTGAGGGCAGGAGGAGAAGGGGATGACAGAGGATGAGATGGTTGGATGGCTTCACTGACTCAATGGACATGAGTTTGAGCAAGCTCTGGGAGTTGGTGATGGACAGGGAGGCCTGGCGTACTGCAGTCCATGGGGTCACAAAGAGTCAGACACGACTGGGAGACTGCACTGAACTGCCTGAGGAAACCCATGTTTTCCTTCCCCCTGGAATCCGCGCTCCCAGTGTTCAGCAGAGAGCCAGCGGCAGAGCAGCAGGCGGCCCACAGGTGCGGAGGGCTGTGGTCGGGGGTAGACCCCTGGTGGAGCGCCCACCTCTGTCCTCCCTGGAGGAGGCGGCCAGGCAGGACCGTGGCCTCTTTCACTGCATCTCATGCTTCACTGTATGTAAATCATTAATAATCAGGGTGTCACGCACGAATGAGAACATGAAAACAAGCCTCTCTGAGAACCTGGCTTCAGCCTCCTGATGCCGCGGCTTGCTGTTGGCTCTGCGCGGCGCTGGGGAACATCGGGGCTCACTCGGGGGAGCCTGTGGCCGTGGGCTTTGTGAGGTGCCTGTCTACAGGGTCTCATCTGCTTGTGGTGGGGCCAGGCGGGCCCCAGCGGCCCTTCCAGGGCAGCTGTGGGCTGGAGGTGACGGACGGGCAGAGGAGGGGTCACGCCTACAAAAATAAAATTAAAAAGAGAACAGAGCGGAAGCTGTTTTTCCTCAGTTTATAGACACCCGGCGGGGGTGGGGGGCCAGGGTGCAGACTCACTTTTGTGGACCCTGACCCCCAGCTGGGGGCCCCATGGAGGGCGTCTCCTGCAGCGTCAGGCTCCCTTCGGGGATGAAGGCTTCATCAAATTTCTGTCCGACGCCTTCTGCCTCAGGGAAGCGGGTACAGGGCGAGAGGACCAGAGTGTCTCACTCGCAGCCAAGCCAGGTGACAGCAAGCTGTTCTTTTTGTCTCGATTGGGAAGCCGTGTCTGAGCTGGAACGAGACTGGTGTCCGCTCTGGAGCCGGCAGATGAACCCACGTCACGCTTTCCAGGGGCCAAGCCACCCGGCCTCCGCGTCTGCCCGTGGCTCACCTCCGGGCCCCGCGGCCCGCGCTTCCCCAGAAGGGTCGTGAGAATGAGGAGGATAAAAACACACACGCTAAGACGGGGTCACCACAATGCAACAAACGCTCAGGACAGGTGAAAAAGTTCCTCCCCGTCCCCTTAAACGGGGGCTCCCCATGGCTCAGGGACAGTCCATGGGGTCGCGCAGAGTGGGACAGGCTGAAGTGGCTAAGCAGCAGCAGCAGAGCACGAGAAAGACGTGCAATATGCAGGATGTTAGTTAGAAGAACTGCCAAAAAGAAAAGGCAGGGTGTGTCCCTCTGGGGGTTGATGCTGCTGTGAGTTTTCCAGGAAGGACAACAAAATCACGGATCTCAGCTCTCTGTTCATTTAAGTGCTCCTTGAAGCCGATATCCCACCAGGTTGGATTTATTTCCCGGGGCTTCTATGACAAATCACCAAGCACGGTGGCTTAGAAAGCAGAAATTTATCCTCTCATAGTTCTGGAGGCTGAAAGTCTGAAACTGAGATGCAAACGGGGCACACTCCCTCCAAAGTCTAGAAGCGGATCATCTCCGTCTCTTCCAGCTTCCAGTGACTCCACATGTTCCTTAGCTGGCAGCCACCTCAGTCGAACCTCTGTCTCCATCATCATGGGCTTTAGGCCTCACCTAAAATCCGTCCTGAATATTCATTGGAAGGACTGATGCTGAAGCTGAAACTCCAATACTTTGGCCACCTGATGCGAAGAGCTGACTCATTGGAAAAGAGCCTGATGCTGGGAAAGATTGAGGGCAGGAGGAGAAGGGGACGCCAGAGGATGAGATGGTTGGATGGCATTACCAACTCAATGGACATCAGTTTAAGCAAGCTCTGGGAGTTGGTAATGGACAGGGAGGCCTGGCGTGCTGCAGTCTATGGGGTCGCAAAGAGTTGGACACAACTGAGCAACTGAACTGAACTGAGGTCCCACCTGGACAGTCCAGGATCCACTCATCTTTCTTCTACAGCCTTTTTGAGATGTAATGGACACATAGCCTTACGACATATAACCACGTGTTGATAGAACACACTCATGTATTTCAAAACGGCCACCATAGAGTAGCTAATACCACGATTGAGTCGTGCATTTACTGTTTCTCTTTTCGTGTGAGAATATTTAAGATCTGTTCTCTTAGAAACTTCCAAGTCTTTAATACTAGTGTCTTAAATTGTTGTACCGTATGGTATTAATATATTGTATGGTTAACGATAATCACCATGCTGTAGGTTAGATCCCCAGAACTTATTCATGTTTTTACTGGAAGTTTGTGCTCTTTCACCAGCATATCCTCTGCCTCCTCCCCTCAGCCCTTGATAACCACCACTCTATTTTCTGTTTTGATAATTTCAGGATTTTTAGATTCCACATCTAAGTGATATCATAGACGATTTACCCTTCTCTGTCTGACTTACTTCACAGCCTAATGCCCTCAAAGCCCATCCATGTTATCACAAAGGGTAGAATTTTGTCCTTTCTCACGACTGGATAATGCCCCACTGTTGCACTTATATTTCTCACATCTTCATCTATTCTTCTATTAAGAGACACTTAGGTTATTTCTGTATCTTGGCTATTGTGAACAATATTATGGTGAACATGAAGGTAGAGGTATCTCAAGGAGATCCTGTTTTCGTTTCTTTCAGCTATGGGCCCAGAAGCAGGAGTGCTGAATCCCATAGTTCCAATTTTAGTTTTCTGAGAAAGTTCCATACTGTTTCCCATAGCAGCTGCGCTGATTTACACGCCCGCCGGCAGCACGGAAGTGCTCGCTTGTCTCCATATCCTGGCCAGCACTGGCCAGCGCTTGTCTTTTGGATGATAGCCCTTGTAATGGGTGTGAGCAAACACCTCACTGTGGTTTTGATCTGCATTTTCCTAATAACTGGTGATGATGAGCACCTTTTCACTTACCTGTTGGCCATCAGTATGTCTTCTTTGGGAAAATGTCTGTTCAGTTTATCTGCCCGTTTTTAATCAGATGTATTATTATTATTCCTATTGAGTTGTGTAGGATCATCGCAAGATCTTTAACTTAATTACATCTGCAAAAACCTTTTTTCCCAAATAAAATCACACTTAAAGGTTTTTGGGGTTAGAAAATGGACATATCTTTTTGGAGGACCACCCTCCAAACTCCTGCACAGGTATAACTGAATGGTATTTATTTCAGAATGGATATTTTTGGCTGCAAGTAACAGAAATCACAGCTCAAAATTAGTTTAGACAACAAGGAAGTTCATGAGCTCAGTAATTGGAGATACAGAGAACCCAGGTGTGGTTTACAAGCCAGTGGAGAAGACTTCTCAGAGCTACCCTAAACCCGGAGAGACTCCAGTCCCCACCCCCTTCCTCCTGGTGTCCGCCTGGGGTCTTCCGGTCTGAAGGGGTGGAGCCTGGGCTGAGCAGTCATTCGCTCCTGGGCCCCAGCCAGCAAATCATGGTCTGTGTCAGCTCACGTGACTACAACCTGAACCCAAACCCTGAAAGGAGCCAAAAATGGGAAAACAACAGCAGCAACAACAACAGCCATCCAACACAAATAATTTCATTTAACTCCTTTCTAGCTGATGCTGAGATTTTTCTCTTTAAAACCAGAGATGTTTTGGTAGGAAAGAATGCCCAGCTTTAGTATCCTATAGCCAGAACCCATGTATCCTAATCATGGTTAGAACTGAAATCGATGAAGAGCAGTCTCCTTCAGCCAATTTGATAACTACTCGCTGTGAACCGAGTGGAAATATATCCAATCAGCCTACATTCAGCAACCTCATCACCCTCAAGTGAGATTTCTGTAGCAAGAAAACGACTATTAGGAAAGTTAAAACTATGCAATGACCAATTTGATTTATTTCCCCTTAAAATGATTGATTTTTTTAATGGAATTACAAGACAGAGTGAGTTTGATGGAATAGGCTATCATTCAAGGAATGTTCTCTGCCAGCCCTTTCTGCTGCAGGAGAGAATGCTGACTATTTAGCTGACCTCAGCCCTGCAACCTTTCCTCTTGACTTCAGCGGATGCAATGCAACCAGTCTTGGTTTGCTTGCCTTGTGTTGAGCTGATGCGCCAGGAGAATGCCCTTCCATTGTCTGGCCCAGCTCAGCCCCCATGCAGACCTGAGCATGAAAGTGAAACTGAAAGTCACTCAGCTGTGTCCAGCTCTGTGACCCTGTGGACTACACAGTCCGTGGAATCCTCCAGGCCAGAATACTGGAGTGGGTAGCCTTTCCCTTCTCCAGGGGATCTTCCCGACCCAGGGATTGAAGCTGGGTCTCCTGCTTTGCAGGGTATTCTTTAGTGCTGAGCTACCAGGGAAGCCCTTCTCACACTCTGCTTTTCTCTAAACAACCCTGTGGAATTTTGAGGTTTTGCTTGCCAAATCGCTTCAGTTGTATCCAACTCTTTGCGACCCCATGGACTGCAGCATGCCAGGCTCCTCTGTCCATGAGGTTTCCCAAGGCAAGACTACTGGAGTGGGTTGCCGTTTCCTCCTCCAGGGGATCTTCCTGACCCAGGGATCAAACCCACCTGTCTTATGTCTCCTGCATTGGGAGATGGGTTCTTCACCACTAGAGCCACCTGAGAAGCCCCTTTGAGGTTTTGGAGACACATACTCTAAAACTTGATGGGTTGAGGGTTTTGGTTGCACCTTTGGCAACTCATTCATAAGAAGAAGGTATGAGCTGGTCCAAAAGGGGGGGAAAAATACAAAATCTATGGCATTATTATTCAGAGGAGATTTTTCTGATAGAGTTATGTCTACATTTTTTCAATAAATTAATTTTACAGACTTTTAAGGGGTAGCTTTTAGATGACTGGATATATTACTTGAATTTAATTTAAACTCAGCCCATTAAGTCATCAGTTATGTTGTTTTGCAACATCATGTCTTGAACGTTAATGACGCACACAAATAAAAAGGAAACGACACAAGAAAGCTATTTGCTTTACCGTTTTGGGTGAGCTAAGCCAAATGCTTAATAAGATTTACCCTTTACAGTCAGAGCTGGGGCTGCCAGGAAGGAGACCACACAGAAGAGACTAACTGTCCTAACAGGAGTCGTTTTGCAGAGTGACAAGACAGAAGACGCAGCCGTGGCCACCAGTCCGGAAGAGCACAACCTCCTTGGCTGTACCCTCTCCATTCTGCTCTTCTTCCATTTCCCTGATCTATGAATCTGTGCCCCTGATTCCTATTCCAACTCCTTTGCTCCTAACTTTAATTTCTTCCTTGTTTCCTTCTTCAAATACAATCCAATTCCACTGAGTTTGATGTAACTCCCCAAAATTGAAACCTGGCCTTCTCTGGTCACAATCTGTATTTCATTTCTCAGATAACCCTAGCTCTTTAGTGTGATCTTTAGCTCAAACTATGGAGTGCTTTTGTTCAAATTAGAAAAAATGTATCCTCCTTTGAAGAAGAACTTTGGAAAATGATTCTCTTCTGCTTGGTCACAGACCACAGGCTCAGTACTTCACCAAGATACTGGCATGGACTTCCACCCCACACACCTGTTTGGGGGAACTTCTGTGCAGTGTGGGCTCCCAGTGCTAGCTGCCTCACTGTCCCCCTTCTCAGCCCCCCAGGTTGTGTTGGTCCTCATTAGTCTGTCTACCACTCGACCCCTTGGTAAATCTTCCAGATGAGCTCTCCATGCTGTCTCTGATTCTTCTTCCTCTTGGTCCTTTCCTGGACCACACCCAGAGAAGGTATGTTTGATAAGCCACTGGGTCTTCGGACTGGCATGTGGAGCTGGTAGGATGGTGCTAGCATTCACAGGAGTCTTTGGCCAAGAGCTGGGTAAGCACTGAACTGAGGAATGCATTGCTCAGTCAGCCCATTAATCAGTCTCACATCACTCTCTGTCTGCTGCTGCGTTTTGTAGAGAAAGTTGCTCATGAATCCAACGTCAACTCAGATTCATGCTGGAACTCAGTGCTGCTGGGCGCTGCTTCTGGTCATCCTGAATGGCTTCTTCCCATAGGTCCCACAGAATGCACTACAAAACCGCCATCCTTCTCAAACTCCCACGTGAGTGTCCACTTCTGGGAGCAGAATGTCTTCCCTCCCGCCTTGCTATACCACCCATGAAAGCCGTGGCCGTCTGAGTTTCCCAGACAGCCATGTCTGTCTTCTCCGTCTTCTTTCCGTCATCACTCAAACTCACTTTGTCCTTCACACCTCAGCAAGAGAGGTGTCTTTTCCTCTCTCCCACTCTGACCATTAATCAAAGCACTGGCCATCTCTTCTGCAAATTTACTTGGCCAGCTTTTCCTTTTCCATGTCCTTTAGCTATAATCTCTCTTGCTTGCTCCTTTGCTTCATTTTCCTGGAACTGCCACCCCAATTCTAATCCTTACCACCGCTTCCCTGGGGTTATTTCATCAACTTCACAACAGTGTCCCTTGTCTAGACACCCCCCTTTCAACCTTTACACAGGCTGCTGGACTAGTTCTTTGAAAGTTTAGCATCTGGTTGTAGCACTTCCCCTCCAAAGAAAGCCACCAGAGGTCTGTCGGTAGTCCACACAGAATCAATTCCAAACCCCTTAGCCTGGTCTTCAAGGGTCCACATATTCTAGGTTCAGCGGAAAACTGCAGCCTCAATTTCCATAATTCAGGCTACCCATTTTTGCTACAGTAAATGGAAATATTTTCTCTTCTGTAATCATCAATGGTTTGAGCCTCTGGTTTTACGCATGTGCATGTGCTTTGTTAAATGGTTTTCAAATTTATTGCAAGCTTTCTATGGGCTGTTTTGTCAATGTTTTTTTAAAAAGTGTAAATGCCACCTATATAATTTTACTTCTAAGAACTTATTCTAAGGAAATAATAGCGAATGAATACAAAGTTTAGGTAAGACTTTAAATTTAAGTGTATCTCTTTTTACACGGTAGCCTTGTTCCTAATGTTGTTAACAATTATTATTAGTTTTATCCTTAGTGTGTATGTGTTACAGAATAAGAAAAATATTATAACAAAAGATAGAGACAGCAATTCAGGACAACTGTCAGATGTTTATGACCTTAGGATATACTCCATTAAAGATATAATCAAAATGTTGTATTTTAATGTTATTATAATAATTCTTCTCTGTGGATAAGATACATTTGGGATATTCTTTTGGCTTATTTTCAGTTTTTTGAGAGATATTTTTATTTTTAAATTAACTTTGCTTTTTAATGTTTGTAAAATATTTAGTTCAGTTCAGTTCAGTCGCTCAGTTGTGTCCGACTCTGCGATCCCATGGACTGCAGCACACCAGGCCTCCCTGTCCCTCACCAACTCCCAGAGTTTACTCACACTCATGTCCATTGAGTCTGTGATGCCATCCAACCACCACATCCTCTGTTGTCCCCTTCCCTTCCCTCCTTCAATCTTTCCCAGAATCAGGATTTTTTCAAATGAGTCAGTTCTTTTCATCAGGTGGCCAAAATATTGGAGTTTCAGCTTCAGTGTCAGTCCTTCCAAAGAACACCCAGGACTGATCCCCTTTAGGATGGACTGGTTGGATCTCCTTACTGTCCAAGGGACTCTCAAGAGTCTTCTCCAACACCACAGTTCAAAAGCATCAATTCTTCTGCACTCAGCGTTTTTTATAGTCCAACTCTCATATCCATACATGACCACTGGAAAAACCATAGCCTTGACTAGATGGACCTTTGTTGACCAAGTAATGTCTCTGCTTTTTAATATGCTGTCTAGGTTGGTCATAACTTTTCTTCCAGGAGTAAGTGTCTTTAATTTCATGGCTGCAGTCACCATCTACAGTGATTTTGGAGCCCCAAAAAACAAAATCAGCCACTGTTTCCACTGTTTCCCCATCTATTTGCCATGAAGCAATGAGGCCAGATGCCATGGTCTTAGTTTTCTGAATGTTGAGCTTAAGCCAACTCTTTCACTCTCCTCTTTCACTTTCATCAGGAGGCTCTTTAGTGTCACATAAAGGTGGTGTCGTCTGAGTATCTGAGGTTATTGCTATTTCTCCGGCAATCGTGATTCCATCTTGTGCTTCCTCCTGCCCAGCGTTTCTCCTGATGCACTCTGCATATAAGTTAAGTAAGCAGGGTGACAATATACAGCCTTGACGTACTCCTTTTCCTGTTTGGAACCAGTCTGTTGTTCCATGTCCTGTTCTAACTGTTGTTTCCTGACCTGCGTACAGGTTTCTCAAGAGACAGGTCAGGTGGTCTGGTATTCCCATCTCTTTCAGGATTTCCACAGTTTATTGTGATCCACACAGTCAAAGGCTTTGGCATAGTCAATAAAGCAGAAATAGATTTTTTTTTCTGGAACACTCTTGCTTTATCAATGATCTAGCAGATGTTGGCAATTTGATCTCTGGTTCCTCTGCCTTTTCTAAAACCAGCTTGAACATCTGGAATTTCACAGTTCACGTATTGCTGAAGCCTGGTTTGGAGAATTTTGAGCAATACTTTACTAGCATGTGAGATGAGTGCAATTGTGCGGTAGTTTGAGCATCCTTTGTCATTGCCTTTCTTAGGGATTGGAATGAATACTGACCTTTTCTAGTCCTGTGGCCTGTAAAACATTATTTCGACTTAAAAGCCAAAACCATCAGATCAGGAGGGTTCAGTAATGTCTACCTTCTCACATTGACCCCTCTCTCCCTTTTTAATTAAACAAAGCAGCATCCTAGTGATGCTATTCTACAGCTAGTTTTCTTTTTAACTTAACTGTTTATCCTATATGAGGATCACCTCACAACCACAAGAGAGATTCCCTATTCCTTCTGCAGCTACACAATTTTCTGTTGTCTTCAAGTCTAATCAGTTCCATCCCCTGTTGATGGACCTTTATGTTGTTAGCCGTCTTTGCTATTATGACCAGCACTAAGGAAATAGCCATATGAATATGTCATTTTGAGTTTTTGCCAGTGTATCTTTGGTACAAGCACCTACATATGGAATTAATGGTTCAAAAGGGTGATGCATATGTAATTTCATCAACTCCTGCCAAATCTCTTTCTACCTGGATTGAATTATATTTGTTCCCACAGCAACGTATAAGCATGCCCCTGTGTGTGGTCAAACTTCTGGATTTTTGCTAATTTAACTGATGAAAAATGTCATCTCAGTGTAGTTTTAATGAGCAATTCTCTTACTATGGGCAAGGTTGAGCATCTTTTCCTAAATGCATTATCTGTCTTTCTTTCCAACGAACTGGCTTTTCATAATGCTTGCCAGTTTTTCTCTCAGGGCACACTGTTATTTTTTTAGATGACTATAAATTCTTTTTTAATTAATTAACTTCTGTTTATTTGGCTGAATTCGGGTCTTAGTCGCAACACGTGGAGTCTTTGTAGTCACACACAGTTTCAGGAACTGTGGTGGGTGGCCTCTGTTGCTCTGTGGCATGTGGGATCTTATTTCCCCAAGATCAGACCCACATCCCTTCATTGCCACGCAGATTCTTCACCACTCGACCACCAGGGGAGTCTCCACACTGTTACTGTTAAGAATGAAAGCTGTTTTGGGCTTCCCTGGTAGCTCAGTGGTAAAGAATCTGCCTGCAGTGCAGGAGCTGCAGGAGATATGGGCTCAGTATGGGGTGGGAAGATTCTCTGGAGGAGGGCAGGGCAACCCCCTCCAGTATTCTTGCCTGGAGGATCCCACGGACAGAGGAGCTTGGCAGGCTACAGCCCATAGGGTTGTAAAGAGTCGGACATGACTGAAGCGACTTAGCACCAGCACGTGCATAGCCTTCAAAAGAGAATCATCATCTTTACATAGTTATCATTTTTCTTTAACAAATTCCACCAAGCTAGGAGTCCACAACTGTCAGTTAGACATACTGACTAGTATTTCATGGTGTCAGCGCACCCCACACCCCAAGCCAAAGACCATCAGGGACACACACCTGTGCTTGAACAAGTTGGGTTGGTTATTTGCTGTCCTGAAGGGCAACGTCCATCACTGAGAACTGGGGGTCTCAGTAAGATGGTGTTAAAGAGCACGCAATGGGTTTGGGCTTCAGTTGGGAGATTTGGGGGAGGAGTTAAGCTTTGCTTTGGCTTGGACACAGTCAGGAAGTGGTGGTAATTCTATGACTGAGTCTTGAAATAGATTTTTCTAGAGGGAAGACTAGGTCAAGGCCAGGCTATCTCTGGTAAAGAACAGTCATTCATTCAGCCAGGATGGGGGTGTCTGGTATTGGTGGCCTGGACGCCGTGCGTGGTCTGTCTGTTTAAGCATGACTGCTAGTGGCCTTACTCTTGTCTTCGTTCATCACGGTCACAAAGGAGCTTTGTCTGATGTGACATTTTGTGAAGCAGTCTGCGTTCACCGGGAGGATGCCGAAGGCTGCCAGGCTGGATTTCAGCAGCACCGACATCCAGATAACAGCCAGGCCAGGCCCGGACACCTGGGCTGTTCCTCTGGGTCCCACGGGGCACCAGGGAAGAGCCTCAGGCCCTGTAGGGGCAGGCGACCGACCTCGTGATGTCCAGAGACGGAGATTCTGAGGGACTGAGAGTACTCATATCTAGGTGTTTACTTCACGTGGCATTGTGTAACACCTCCTCACACAGGCCTGTGATTCTATTCTGGGCCAGGGTCCAGAACTGTGGTCTTTCTGTCTTAGCCTCTCAGAAGAGGTCTTATTAAAAATATGTAGCCTCGGGTAGGGGAAAAGACACTGATGCTGGGAAAGACTGAAGGCAAAAGGAGAAGGGGGCGGCAGAGGATGAGATGGTTAGATAGCATCACTGACTCAGTGGACATGAATCTGAGCAAACTCAGAGAGTCAGTGCAGGACAGGGAAGCCCGGCATGCTGCAGTCCTTGGGATCACAAAGAGTCAGACATGACTTAATGGCTGAATAACAGCAGCAACAGGGTAGGGGGGACTGGCTCTGGGAGGAGGAGTTTTGACTCAGGGAAGAAGGAAAAGGCAGATGAGTCAGGGAGGGTGAGCAGCCTAGGGATGGGGGTGATCAGCTCCAGGACTGGCAACTGGAAAGACTCAGAGTGGTCTCACTTTTCTCCAGTTTTTCTTAAAATTCCCGTTTCTCAGGCCTCTCACCTCAAACAGGACTTCTAGAAGTGGATGGTTCTGGGGTAACTACAAGTGGGTAATGAACAAGGGGAAAGAGGGTTGGCCACATTTGGCGTATTAAAGCTAAAAAGCATTAAGCTGTGTTAGCAGAGCCTAACAGGGAGGGCGTGGCTGTAATGCTTCAGACAGCGCACACCTGGGTTGGATCAGAAAGTCTAAGGCAACATCGAAGTCTCTTGAAAATCTCAAAATGCAAATGACTCACACTTCACTGTTTAAAAATAACATATTAGGCCAACAAGAAAATAGGTATTTAAGTAATTAGAAATAGTGCTACATATCTGAATATTGAAAGCAGGTTTGAAACCACCTGGAAAGCTTTATCACTTTTCTGAATTTCACCATTTTCATTTGCAAGAGATCCTTCTCTTAAGTTGTGATGATGATTGGATGTGATAATGTGCTTTCACAGCATCTGGTACACTTCCTGACATATAGTAAAGACCCAATAAATCATCATCAACTGTAATAATGAATCTGTATTTTCTGCCTTAAAATATTTTGTGCATCTCTAACAAGTTGATACTACCATATTTTCTCTTCATAAAGCATGTTTAAATTGTAATTTGAAGGTCATAAGTGGGTTTGTCTACACTGCCAGGATGTGAAAAGTTGAAAATAATTAGGTTGTAGGGGTTTTTGCAAGGAGATCAAACCAGTCCATCCTATAGGAGATCAGTCTTGAATGTTCATTGAAAGGACTGATGTTGAAACTTCCATACTTGAAGAGCGGGAGTGCACTTGGCCTTGGGGAGCTTGTCACCTGTCGGAGGATGGACAGCCCCTATGTCGGTTATGGATGCTGTGGCTCTAAATCTCTTGGCCTTGGTTTTGTCATCATGGCACTGATGGGAGAAGGAACAGAAAGGTGCAGCTTAGCATCAGGACAAGAAGCTGAGCGGGAAATGCTGACTTGGGGGAAAGGAGACAAGCACAATGTCAGCTGCAAAGCTCTGCTTAAGAACCCAAAGCAGAAACCGCAGGAACCACTGGCTCCGCTGGGACCCAACTTGAGCTGTGAGCTGCGCTGGGTGGAGGTGACGGCAGCGGGGACACTGAGCGCTCCTGTCCCGCAGGCAAGGGCCTCGTCCTGAAGACCAAGAGGGGCACGGTTTCCCTCTACTCCACTGTAGCCACTTTCCAGGCCAAGCCCGAGGTCAAGCCAGCTGCCTGTTAGCTCCGTCTGTGTGGATCAGGTGGCTTCTTCAGGGACAGGAAACAGGGAAATCAACACATCACTGTTCAAGGGTCCCTGGCTGCCCTGTGGGCCTTAGAGGAACCGGAGCTGAGCTCCCATCATGAGGCGTGGCTCTCAGTCAATTCACCACAATTGCCACTTGGGCTCAATGACAGCTCGGCTCTCATTGCCCCTCAGTTACCAGGTGATCACCACCTTGCGGGACAAGGAACACTCAGTGAAGGGTGCCTTTTCCTTGGCTCCTCGTGGCTGTGTCTTTCAGGGTTGAGACGGGCGGGGCGGACACAGAGCTGGCTGGTGGTTGTGCATCCTAGTGGAGGGCTTCACTTTTCCCACATGTGTGAGGGAGCTTACTCCTTGGAAGGAAAATTATGACCAACCCAGACAGCATGTTAAAAAGCAGAGACATTACTTTGCTGACAAAGGTCCGTCTAGTTAAGGCTATGGTTTTTCTAGTGGTCATGTATGGATGTGAGAGTTGGACTATAAAGAAAGCTGAGCGCCAAAGAATTGATGCTTTTGAACTGTGGTGTTGGAGAAGACTCTTGAAAGTCCCTTGGACTAGAAGGAGATCCAACCAGTCCATCCTAAAAGAGATCAGTCCTGGGCGTTCATTGGTAGGACTGATGTTGAAGTTGAAACTCCAATACTTTGGCCACCTGATGCGAAGAGCTGACTCATTGGAAAAGACCTTGATGCTGGGAAGGATTGAGGGCAGGAAGAGAAGGGGACGCCAGAGGATGAGATGGTTGGATAGCATCACCGACTCAATGGACATCAGTTTGAGCAAGCTCCGGGAGTTGGTGATGGACAGGGAGGCCTGTCCTGTGCTGCAGTATATGGGTTCGCAAAGACTCGAACACGACTTTTTGAGCAACTGAACTGAACTGGACTGAACTGCCCCCACCCTGTGGCTGAGTCACAGACCCCACTTGGCCCTGTCACTGCTCCTGAAAACCATCTGTGGACATTTTCTCCAACCCTTGCGTTGAAGAATGAGTAAGCATTTTTCTTCCCGTGTTTCCAAGTTCTCACAGGCTCCTTTCTCTGATGGCCTCATGATTGGGTTCCCTGGGCTGCTGCTGCACCATACATGCGCTCTTTTTGTTTTGTTTTTTTCAGACTTATCTTATTTCCCTCAGAAACCTGAGGACTTTCGCCCATTCATGTATTCAGTCATTACTGTGGCTTGATGCCTGTGTGCCTGACATTTCCACATTCCAAGGGGGGAGAAATCACGTGCAGAGGAGTCAGCAAACATGTAATTTTAGGAAGGAAGAGGTGCCTAGAGGGAAAATGTATCAGGACAAAGGGGATGGAGAAACTAGGCAACAGGACCAGGAGCCTTTTACATAAGGCGTCGGGAGGCCTCTCCATGCGAAGGGTGATGGGAATCTGGATGCAGAGCTTTGTGGGCAGAGGTGCACTCAGATCCTGCAGGGACTCAGCATGCTGTGAGGAAAGTAATGCCCACTGAGTGCTCCCAATAGGGCCTCGTCCCCCACCCCCACAGAGAAGAGTACCCCTGCCTGTCAAGGGGACTTAGGACCACACGATGCTTAACTAATGAAAAATCCTCCCACCCTCACACAGTTTTGTATAAATTATCAATATATTTGCAGTGAAGGTAGATTTTGATGGAGAAGGTGCTTGAACTATCCAGAGAATTGCTTCTGTTTCCAGGTTGCTTTGTAGATGGAGACCAAGTCTGATTCAGATCTTCTCTTACGAACACTGCTGATGACTTATCTTCTGTTAGCTGAAGCATCCACCTCAGCTAACACTAAAGACGGCAAACATTAGAGACACTGCTTCAGAGCGAGGTCTTGACTCGGCTGAACTGAGTTGAGATGCCTGGTGGCGTTCAGTGCAGCCACCCCAGGAGGCAGGATGAGCGGGATGCCATGATCCCATAATACGCCCACAGTAACCAAAGCATTCATTTACCCAATCACGGGTTCTTCATATTTTGCACAGACATTGCACTGGCAGAGCAGCAAGAGCATAAGATACGAAAAGGAGCAATCTTCCAGGTAATGTAGGGAAAAATGTAATTTTGCAACACTTGATAAAGCAGGAGGCTAGAAATTGAGATTGAGGGAGAATACTGTTTTCTGTTTAAAGAGCATGAATACTATTTGCAGAGGAGCTATCTGGCTTTCCTTTTTTTCTTTCATTTTTAAGAGTTGAAAATATAAAAATTTAAAATGTGAATGATGTCTTTAGGTCCTGTTATAAGCAGGGTAGAGAATGAAAATGGCGATTTAAATCCTAGAGGCTAAATTTAGTTTCTTTCTTTATGAGTGACTCATAAAATTTCTTACTGAGAAACACTGAATGAACAAAGAGAAGGTAATTCTTCCTCATCTTAGGGGACATTTGAAATTATTTTTATTTATTTAATTATTTTTTACTTTACAGTATTGTAGTGGTTTTGCCATATGTCGACATGAATCAGCCATGGGTGTACATGTGTCCCCCTTCCTGAACCCCCCACCCACCTCCCTCCCCACCCCATCCCTCTGGGTCATCCCAGTGCACCAGCCCTGAGCACCCTGCCTCATGCATCGAACCTGGACTGGCGATCTGCTTCACACGTGATAATATACATGTTTCAGTGCCATTCTCCCAAATCATCCCGCCCTCGCCCTCTCCCACAGAGTCCAAACGACTGCTCTACCCATCGGCGTCTCCTTTGCCGTCTCGCACACAGGGTCCTCGTTACTGTTTCTAATGGCACACAGGCAAGGCCTTGGTTACCTATCGCTATGTAACAAATTACCCCCAAGGTGAGCGAGCGAGCGAATGAGTGAGTGAAGTTGCTCAGCCGTGTCCGACTCTGTGACCCTACGGACTGTAGCCTGCCAGGCTCCTCTGTCCATGGGATTTTCCAGGCAAGAACACTGGAGTGGATTGGATTCCCTTCTCCAACCCCAGAGGTAATGGATTTAAATAGACCTTTATTGCCTCCGAGCTTCTGAAGGTTAGGAATTGGATGCAGCTTGGTGCCTCATCCCCGAGTCCTCACATGGCGGCCGCAGCGTGCCAGCCGGGGATGAGGCGACCCCGGAGGGCCCCCTTCCAGGCCCAAGACACGTGGCCATGAGGACTCAGGCCCTCGCGGGCTGTTGGCCAGAGCCTGTCTTCAGCTCCTGGCCTTTCGTGCCTCTGCCAAGGGCAGCAGGTGACAAGGCCGCCAGCATCCCTCAGAGAGAGCATGAGAGGGCGAGACACGGGCTGGAAGACAGATGTCACGGTCTCCTCATCGCCTAAGCCCATAGATGCCCTCCCACACCTGCCGTTGGCTGTTCTGGAGAACTTTCCCCAGGCCCCAGCCCACTCACGCCGCTGAAGCAGAGATCTGTCAAGTGAGGCCATGCCATCCCACCGGAGGCCACGTGCTTGTCTTGGGCAGAAGGACATTTTTGTTAGTTAAGCAAGCGGGAGGGAGGGAGGAGGGGGCCTTTGTGGGATTCTGGGGCTCGGGGCTGAGCTCAGGTTGACCACACCCGGAATACGTTCTGTATATCGGGGAGCCCCAAAGACCAAGTCTTCTCCTCTTCCCTGCTTTTCGCAGGCCCCGGTCAAGGCCACACGGCCTGCGGCCCACCTGGTACCATCACCATGTCACTGCCCAGGTTCTGCTTCCTGTGGCTTTCCTGAGGCCGGGGACCAAGGAGCTGTCGCAGGAGTTCTGAATTCTAGGTCACAGTGCCAGGTGACTGGGGAAAGTACGCTATTTACTTTTTCTAAAACTTAGTTCCTTTCTGTTTTTCTAAATCCCAGTCTGTTCCTGGATCTCTTGCTGCGTGGTCTTTCCATGCTACTTTAAACGGGGGGCTTTTCAACCGTTGTCGTCATTTGGTTCGTCTGTGGATGTGACCAAAGTCGGGCGTGGCTGTGCAGTGTCTGAGCGCATCCCCAGCGCAGTCAGCGCATCCCCCACAGTCAGCATACCCCACCGCAGTCAGCACCACGTGGCAGGTGTTCTGATCAGCGCTGCGCCGATGAGGAAACCAAAGCCGAGGCAGAGGAAGCAACCTGGCTGGGTCCTCCCTGCGGGGAAGGTGGGAGCTGGGATTTGAAGCCTTGGCTTTTTCCTTCCAGAGCTTCTACTCCTCTTGTCTTGTTGACCCTCCTCTGCTTTAAATAACAACCATTTGCACATGCATCATATTCCCTTTCCAGGATATAAACTTCTGAGGGGAGGGACCTGAACACAGTGGATGATCAATACATTTTTTTAAATCGAATATTAAACATATAGGAATTGAGTAATGTGAGTGATAAAGTCTAAAAACAAGTGGTTTTATGTCGAGGCAGAAAGATTTTTTTTTTAAGTGTAGGTTCTAGCAAAACCTGATATTTGTAAAAAAAAAAAAAAAGGCTTAGTTCTTAGGAATGTAAATTCATGACCTACCACAGACAGCACTGTACTTCTGATAAGCAGTGTTTGTTCCAACAAGAGTGGTTTAGTGTTATGAATTATTTAATTTCTCCTTTAACATGGAAAATAATTCAGATCGGATCGCATCTTTTGAAAATGTCAAGTGCGATGTTGAACCATTTTCTTAGCATCTCTGCTGGTGGGAACCTGGCATCGCTTCTTGGGTGGTCCATTCTAGATGGGCCCAGGGCTAACGACCCTTCAAAGTCAACTCAGGAATATTTCTGCGGAGAAACTAAAAGATGAAATTGAAGTGGGATGAGAAGTTTACTGTGCTCAATATCTGGACATCGGAAACACCAGCCAGTGGTTTGTTGAGTAAGAACAGGGGCCCCAGCGTCTCAGGAGCGAGAGAGCTCGGGAGATGTAGGTGCCCTCCCTCGCGGAGGCGGGAGCCGCGAGACACAGGCTCGTGCCGGGGGGGCCTGTCACGGACGCGGGCGGCTTCACCCTCCTCCCGACCCTAGGAGGTGCTCTTCGGCCCATTTTACAGATTCGTGAACCAAGTCTCAGAGAGGTTAGGTGACTTCCTCCAGGCTCAGGAGGAAGCCAGACTTTGCATCCAGACCCGGTGGACACATGCTTGAGCACACTCCGGGAAACAGCGGAGGACAGGGCAGCCTGGTATGCGGCAGTCCGCGAGGCTGCGAAGAGCCGGGCGCCACTTAGTAAGTGGACAACAACAGCTCTGATGTTGGGAAGACCGCGTGCTCGTTTTCAGTAGGACAAGCGTGTCGTTTGACTAACTGCAGAATCTTGACATGGTTCAGTGCTCCAGAGAGAAGTTCCACGTAAATTCTGCGGAACACACACTCGCTGTCCCTCAGCCTCCTCCGTGGGGGAACTCGGGGCTGGAAAGCCGGGCCTGTGGGCTGACCTAGGCGTCCTGGGGGTGTGAGCCCAGCGCGATGCCCTCGGTTGACTGGCTTCTGCCGTGGGAGGACTGCCTCTGCTAGAGACGCTGCCTAGGTCCCACATGTCGTTTATGTCAGGACGTGTCCGATGAACCCACGGAGATACGGGGTCAGGAGGAGCCTGACGTTCCCACTGGGCCCACGAGGAGGCTCCGGGCCACCCTGCGCTTCATTCACCCCCCGCTTGGAATTTACTCACACACAACCTCTGCGTACGTGGGAAACCCACCCGACTGGGTGCGTACTTTCCTACTTTCCTTGAATAGCTTCAGATCATTTCATTTCCAAATGGGGATTTGCTGTGTTTCCAAATCTCCCCTCGGAAGTATGTGGGTGTTGAAATATAAATGTGAGCACATAAATATTTCACTCTGCACAGACCTCCTCCGACTCTCTGTGGGTAATGAGGCCAGCCCAGGCGGCAGCGTCAAGAGCCAGCGTCCACAGGCCCACAGAGCAGGCGCTGGCAGCGCCGCTCGCAGGCCGACCCGGCCCCCCTCATAGTTCAGTCAATACAGTTTAACTGGAAAGACAGCCACACACATTTTGTTTCTGTACTGTCTATGGCTGCTTTTGTGTTAAAATGACAGATTTGAATAGCTGTCACGGAGACCTTATAGATAGCCTCCAAATCCCCAAAACATTTACAATGTGACCCTTTATTAAAAAAAAGTTTGCTGACCCCTGAAATATGATGCAAAGTAACATAATATTATAGAAATCCATGTTTAAAGATAGCTTCAGCTGACCCTCATAGCTCCGTTGGTAAAGAATCCTCCTGTAATGCAAGAGACCCTAGTTTGATTTCTGGGTTGGGAAGCTCCTCTAGAGAAGGGATAGCCCCAGTATTCTTGGGCTTCCCTGGTGGCTCAACTGGGTAAAGAATCTGCCTGCATTGCAGGAGACCTGAGTTCAATCCCTGGGTTAGGAAGATCCCCTGGAGAAGGGAACAGCTATGCCCTCCAGTATTCTGGCCTGGAGGATTCCATGGACTGTATAGTCCATGGGGTCGCAAAGAGTCAGACACGACTGAACGACTTTGACTTCAGCTGAACCATGTAGGGCTTCCCTGGTAGCTCAGATTGTAAAGAATCTTCCTGCTATGCGGAAGACCTGGGTTCGATCCTGAGTTGGGAAGATCCCCTGGAGAGGAAATGGTAACCCACTCCAGTATTCTTGCTTGGGAATCCATACACAGGGGAGCCTGGCGGGCTATAGTCCCTGGGGTCGCAAGAGTCCGACATAACTGAGTGACTAAATCACCACCATGTAGATAACAGGAAAGCACTTTTTTTGGGGATGCTGCTACCACATACAGGGGTCCCCAACCTCCAGGATTTAATGCCTGATGATTTGAGGTGGAGCTGATGTGATAATAGAAATGAAATATATAATAAGTGCAGTGTGTTTGAATCATCTTAAAACCATCCCTCCCTTGCCCGGTCTGTGGAAAAGCTGTCTTCCATGATACCGATCCCTGGTGCGAAAAAGGTTGGGGACCGCTGACGTAGGGGTTAGTGAATACTTCTACTAAAACCCACTTCATCTCACATATAGTGCAGTGAGGAGTCCTGGACTCCGGAGACAGGGTGGGTGCCAGTAGGATCCTTCTCACTAGACATGTGTCTTTAGGAGGCTCCTTTTTCTCTCCAAAATACCTGAGTGGTTGAGAGGGTCGGAAGAAAGAAATGAATTTCCCTGTTCTGTTGTGTGGGAGGTTAGGGCTCAGAGTTCTGTTTAGCCCTTGAACTATGATAGTTTTCTTTCAAGAACAGTGTGTCTAGGCGTCCTTTTAACCCAACCCCTTGCTACACCCTTCCTGGCCCCATCCTCATTTGGGATCTAATCCTCGTTAGATTTTGGGAGTAGTTTGTTAAATTACATATTCATTACAACTTTCAACCCACAGTGTAACTGTGGGAGAAAATTATATTCCACTCACTCTGAAACTTAAAGGAGCAGAACTCACAATATAGATTCTGAAGCCATTGAAGGAAAAATACTGAAGAATTGAAGCAGCACTGTATGTAATTAGAATACATATATTTTTAAAACACTTGAGTTGGCCAAATAATTTTCTTCTTTCCCACTTTGCCTATGTGGACCTATCCTCAGTTAACTAAACTCATAGAAAATCATCAAGATGAGAAAACACTATATTAAAATAAAATTTAAATGAATTTTCAGTACGGATTGAATATAAGAACCTGTAAAGATTTATGGCTATTATTTCAAACATCATTGAAATTAGACTTAATTATCTGTGCAATTTGCTGGAAATAGCATTTTAGCATTTTTGATCAAGTATATGTCATTATTTTAAAAATAGAAATGTACCAAGCTGCCTGTAAAAAAATTTCCCCAAAAACATAATTGCTAAATTGCCCATTTGAAAGAGCCTGTCTTTTTCCTTTCTTCATCCCTAAGAATTTTGTCACCCTGCCTCTTAAACTGGCAAATAAGTCCTTTTTGTCTTTTTGCTTCCTTTCTCGACCATGACGATTCTGAGGGCCAGCTGGGTTCTCGTGAATACCAGAATATTCCCATGGAGGGAACAGGGAAGCTATTCCCTCTTCAGGAAGTTCTAGACTTTGAAAGGACCTAAACAAAGTGAAAGTGTTAGTTGCTCAGCCGTGTCTGACTCTTTGTGACCTCATGGACTGTATGTAGCCCACCAGGGTCCTCTGGCCATGGAATTCTCCAGGCAAGAATAAGGGAGATCTTCCTCACCCAGGGACTGAACCTCTGTCTCCCGCATTCCAGGCGGATTCTTTACCATCTGAGCCACAGGGGAAGAGTTGAGAGGACCTAGGTGAAAGGCTTTTTAAGGCTCGGCTTCTCCGTGGGGAAGAGTAACCTTGTATTTTCTCAGAATGTGCCTCTGTCTACACCGCACTGGGGAAATTTGAAATTCATCAAGTTGATGAACTTAGATATTTCAGCTGAGTAATCAGGCTTGCAGTCTGCTCTTTTAATGGTTCCTTTCCGTCAGGGTGACAGTGTTAAGTGTGTGGAGCTTCCCCGGAGGCTGTGATTTGTTCCTCATACTTGGCCCCTTCACGGGAGCCTGCATCAGATAAGATGTTGCGGCTTCCCGGGGCTGCGTGGACAGAACAACCTCCTTTGTGAACAACACCATCTGGGTTTGGCCCTGGCCCGTTGGTGCCCTCAGACGCGATTTCTCCCTGTTTGCTCCAGGATCTACCCCAAGGCCCCCTCGACCCCTCCTGAATCTAGCCGATACCTCGGCGTGCCGCCTGCCCCCAGGCCTGCCTCTGCACCCTCTTACTCCAGGGCTGGTTTTCTGCTTGGGTCGGTTCACTGCCCCTCCGGCCACGTCCAGGTACTACGATGTCTGGACCCAGTGATTCGTCCCTGACTCTGGCTGGCCCCTGGTGTCCGAATGTCCCTGTGTAGGAAGCGCTTGGAGGCCTTCGGTTTGGCCTGGAGAGGGTCCCAGAGGCTTGGTGTGCACTGACCTTTCGGCAGGGCCTCTGGAGAAGCAGCGCCATGTGGGAGGCCAGGGGTGACTCAAGCTTGAGGCAGAAGAGACCCACTTCTTGGATTTTGATGTGCCAGGAAAGCAGAGCCACTTTGGGAGCTGAGAGCCCTTGGAATCGATGTGTTTAAGATGAGCGCGGGCTGAGAACCAAAGGCTGAGCCTTGAGGAGCTGTGCTGCTCCGTCCACAGGTCCGTCTCCAGTCCAGGGCCCTGAGCTCAGGTCTGAGTCATTCAGTGTGTGTGTGTGTGTGTGTCTCTGTGTGTGTGGTTGTGGGTTTGCGAGTTCCTATTCCTCCCCTCCAGGACCCATGGCTCCCTGACCTCCAGGTGCTCTCTTGTCGCCTGGGTGCTCCCCTGTCCCCCGGGTGCTCCCTGTCCCTTGGTTGCTCTCCTGCCCTGGGCACTACCCTGATCCGTGGCTCCCTGTCCCCAAGTGCTCCTTGTCCCCTGGGTGCTCCTCTGACCTGGAGGGCCTTGCAGTGATGTGCTCTGAAGCAGTGGACGCAGTGGGAACGGCGGGTGATTTCTGAGACTGGGCTTTCAGGCTCTCAGGGCCTCTGCTCTCTTTCAGGAGGCAGCACCCCACCCTAGCTGCCCTGGGGAGACAGGGCTGCAGGAGGGCTGGGCGCCCAGCTTGGCTGCACCATCCCAGGTTTGCTGGCAAGGCCATCTCCCCCAGGCTAACTGTCCCCTCCACGCAGATGCACAAATGAGCATGGGGAAGCAGCCCCATCAGATTTCTCAGAGACATGACAAATAATAAATCAGTGTTGTTTCAAGTCCGTGAGTTCTGGGATCGTTTCTTAGGCAGCAGATGCTCAGTCAAGCTGCTTTTCACAAATGCTGTAAGATATTTTGGGGTCTACCTCCACTTCTTTGGGGGAACACAACGTGCCTCCAACTTGCTCAAAGAATCTATTATCCTAGCAGCTGGCAAGGGAATTCCCCTTAAGAAGATTATATTCTTTTTGCAAGTTGGGTGGTGCTGGGGATATGCGAGGCTTCGAGAGCTGCTCTGGGGAAGAGAGAACCAAGATGTCTAGGTAACAAAACTTCTGTCCATGAGACACACACAGCGGCCTGGGCACTGGGGGGACGTAGGGGAAGGCTGGAACCGAGCATCGCTTTGCTGCTGTTCAGCCGCTCAGTCGTGTCCGACTCTCTGTGACCCCATGGCCTGCAGCACGCCAGGCCTCCCTGTCCATCACCAACTCCTAGAGTTTACTCAAACTCATGTCCATTGAGTCGGTGATGCCATCCAACCATCTCACCCTCTGTCGTCCCCTTCTCCTCCCGCCTTCAATCTTTCCCAGCATCAGGGTCTTTTCCAATGAGTCAGCTCTTCACATGAGGTGGCCACAGTATTGGAGTACTGGTGGGCGGCATTTGTACAGACGTCTGAGGGAGTCATCAGCTGACTTGCTGTAGACTACGCACTTCCACGCTTTACACACCAGAGCCTATGGGGGCTTTTACTTGGATGCCCAGGGATGTCTGGATTCTCCACAGTTTCAGTACGTTGAAGGCCTGAGAGGTTCTCTCATGCTGTAAGTGCTGGTGAGGTCGATGGTGGGCAAGTGGGTTCTCTGGGCACCCAAGGGAAGTTAGCAGGCAGTAGAGGGCTCATTAAGAGGCCAGAGCAGACAGCCAGGAAAATGGTGGACCCCAAGCACTAGCCCCTGGGTGTCTTGGTTCAGACCTGTGTGATGACTTAGGTGAAAACCAGAACTAACCTGAGGTGGGGACCACACTGGGGAGCTGGGATCTGCTATCAAGAAAAGGTTAGGAACCTGACCTAGGAGGTGGAAGGCTTAAACTATAAAACATTAATGAAGGAATTAAAGATAATTCAAAGAAATGAAAGCTAGCCCATGCTCTAGGATCAGAAGAATTAATCTTGTTAAAATGGCTATACTATCCAAAGCTATCCACAGAATTAATGTGATCCCTATCAAATTACCCATGATACTTTTCACAGGCCTAGAACAAATCATCTTAAAATTTATATGCAACCATAAAAGACCTAGAATTGTCAAAGTAGTCCTTAGGGAAAAGAACAAACCAGAAAGTATAATCCCCCCCAGATTGCAGACAATACTACAAAGCTACAGTAGTCAAAAGAGCATGGTATTAACACAAAAACAGACATGGCTCAATGGAACAGAACAGACAGCCCAGAAATACACCCACACACCTATGACCAATCAATCTATGACAAGGGAGGCAAGAATATACAATGGAGAAAAGACAGTCTCTTTAGCAAGTGGTCTTGGGAAAGCTGGACAGCTTCAGGTAAATCAATAAAGTTAAAACACATCCTCACACCATACACAAAAAATAAATTCAAAATGGCTTGAAGACAACTATAAGACATGGCACCATAAAAGTCCTAGAAGAGAATGTAGCCAAAACATTTTCTGAAATTGTACCAGTGTTTTTTTAGGTCCATCTCCCAAGGCAATAGAAATAAAAGTAAAAATAAACAAATGGAGCCTTATCAAACTTGTACGTTTTTGAACAGGAAAGGAAACCATAAGATGAAAAGACAACCTATGGACTGGGAGAAAATATTTGCAAATAATACAACCAACAAGAACTTAATTTCCAAAATATATGAATAGCTCATACAGATCACTACCAAAAAACAGACAATGCAATCAAAAAATGAGCAGAAGACCTAAACAGATATTTCTCCAAAGTAGACACACAGATGATCAACAGGAACATGAAAAGATGCTCAGCGTTGCTCATTATTAGAGAGATGCAAATCAAAACTACAACAAGGTATCACCCCACACCAGTCAGAATGGCCATCACTAAAAAGTCTGCAAATAATAAATGCTGCAGGGCGTGTGGAGAAAAGGGGACCCGTCCACACTGTTGGTGGGAATGAAAATTGGTATAGTCACTGTGGAGATCAGTATGGAGGCTCCTTAAAAACCTAAAACTAGAGCTGCTGTATGATCCAGCCATCTCACTTGGGGTATATTACCAGAAAAGACAAAAACTCTGTATCAAAAAGATATATGCACCCTGATGTTCACAGCAGCGCTGCTTATAATAGCCAAGACAAAGCAATGTAAACGCCCATCGACAGGTGAGTGGGTAAAGAAGATGTGGCATACACACATACTGGAAAATTACTCAGCCATAAAAATAATTAAATGAGGCTGTTGGCAGCAACATGGATGGACCTAGAGATTATCATACTAAGTAAATTGGACAGGGAAAGGCAAATACTGTATGATATCATTTGCACGTGGAATCTAAAAAAATGACACGGACTTATTTACAAAACAGAGCCCTAGACTTAGAAAAGGAACTTGTGGTTGGCAAAGAGGGTAGCAGGGTGGGGTGGGATAAGCCGGGTGTTTGGGATGCACAGACATACACTACTATGTACAAAATAGATAAACAGCAAGAACTTACTCTGCAGCACAAGGAGATATACTCACTACCTCGTAATGACCTATAATAGAGAAGAAACTGAAAAAGTAAATGTATATATATAACGGGATCACTTTGCTGTACACCAGATACTAACACAACGCTGTAAATCTTCTATACTTCAAATTTTTACAAAAGGAAAAGAGCCAGGAAAAAAAAAGCGTCATCCTGCTAGTGTGACTGTGATGCCAAGCTCTGCTTCAGTGAGAATGGGGGACTCCGACGCTTGCCTGTGCGGGAGGGCCAGGGATGTGGAGGCTCTGAGTGGGTGTCACTGCATGTAGGTGAATGGCGAGCGGATGGGAGACGGGACTCCGCAGGGCTGTTAATTTCCAGGGAGAGAATTTACAGTGTGGTTTTCTGGCTGACTCAGCAGGTCAAAGTAGTTTCAAGTTAACTTTTTTTTTTTTTAAAGGGTGCTCCAGTTAAGTAAATAACCACTTACTAACATTCTTCTGAATCACTTTATGCAACTATATTAGTTTCAGTTATAAATAAAAAAGTGACCACAGCTCGAGCCGCTAACAACAGAAGAAATCATCACCAGCTGGTTTCTGCGCCCGGGAGGTCAGGGTGGGGGCGCCTGCGTCCTTAGCTCAGGGTCTCCGGAGGCCGTGCTCAAGGTGTCGGCTGGGGTTGGGGTCTCTTCTGAGGCTCTTCTAAGCTCTCTTGACCTTGGCAGAACTTCCTCCTCACGGCTGCTGCTGGGGGCTGTCCTCAGCTCCCCGGGGCCCCGGTGGATGGTTGATAGCATGGACACTTGCTTCTCTGCAGGCCTGACAGCAGGAGTGAGTCCCTATGGTGTCTCCTTCCAAAAGCCCCCTCTGCTTAAGTCGGGCCCACAAGGGACGATCTCCTTTTGATCACCAAACACGGGGGACTGGTAACCTCACTGCAGAGCAATACCCCATACATCCATCGTTCCCCTCACAAAGGGACGTGCACACCGGAGCTGGAATCGTGGGGACCGTCTCAGGGCCCTGCCCCACAGTACCTGTGTTTTTCAGCAGCTCCCTGCAGCTCTGGAGGGCCGATCACAGACTGGGCTCCGCTCCTCGCTTTGTCCCGCCTGGCTGGTGACCTCCCTGCCTGACTTGGATTTGCACGTAGCAGCAAAGCCAGCTTCTCTGTTCCTCTGATCACAGGGCTGCGGGTCTGCATCTACCTTCCCACAGAAATGAGGGTTAAGAGGAAAGATTTCCTCTCTTCTTTGGTTTTCCAGTGAAAACGTGAAAGTCCCTCAGTCATGTCCGACTCTTTGCGACCCCATGGACTATCCAGTCAGTGGAATTCTCCAGGCCAGAACACTGGAGTGGATAGCCTTTCCCTTTTCCAGGGGATCTTCCCAGCCCAGGGATCGAACCCAGGTCTCCTGCATTGCAGGCGGATTCTTTACCAACTGAGCTATCAGGGGTTTCCAGAATATATTTTAATTCAATTAAGTTGAAAGAGAAGAACTGGAGTAAGTCAGGAGAACCAGGAAAAATAATGGACCAGTGTCTCATATTCAGAATCCAGATTTTAAGTGACAGGGAAGGTCTGGCCTCCATAGAGTGTTCTCACAGAGATGGTGTTCTCTGGACATGCATGCATCTTCCATGCCAGCCCAGCTTCACTAGCTTGGTGATCAACCGGAAGCCAAGGGTTGGTCGGTTTGCATTTTGTTAAATTCTCCCGTGGTGTCCAGATGACGGCTTTACCCTCCTTTCCTTTGTTCTTAGATGCACTCTGCTCGTTCAGAACACAACTAACTCAAGATCAACCTCTGCCGTGTTTCTGCAGCCAGCGTGTTCTGCACAGAGGTGACTCAGCAAGGTAATTGATGCCAACATGAAACCATCAGCGTGTGTGGGTGATCAAGTCTAAATAATTCAGAAAGCAACACCCGAGGTGTCTGGGAGGTTTACATACAGACTGTTACCTGGTTTGCCTTTAGAGCAGCTCCCAGATTCCAGGTCAGGTGGCAGATTATGAATAATGAGAATGTTACTCATGCCCCGAAAGCATGGCATTTGCAAATCACATCATCGTTTTGCTCTTAAGAAAATACTGCATGATTCTATTTTAACATATTTTATTTTCAGGAAGAAGAGCAGTTTATGTATATAGACTCCCCTCAGAGCACCTACAAAGGATGGAGGCTTATCACATAAATAATTGAGGCCCGAGTGTCATCACAGGTATAAATCAAAAGGACGCATTATGCTTCCAGATTTCCCAGGGCTGGCAAAAGTATGTTGAGCTTAGTAAGGTGGTGTGTCGCCTGCAGAACTATTCGAACGGCTTCAACCTCACTAGCTGTTGGAGCTCGGCAACCAGCCTAGAAGCTGTGACTTCGTTGGCTGGTGTGACGCAGGCACATGGAGAGGGAATCTGCTAAAAAGCTGGCTGTCTCTAGAGCAATGGTTCCCTGACCTGAAGGTGCAGGAGACTCACCTGGGGAATTAAAACACAAATTGTGCGGCCACCCCAGTTCCTGATTCACTGCCTTTCTGATAAGTTCCCGGTGATGCTGACCACACTTGAGAGTAGAACCAGCACACTAGAAAAACAGAGGGTTTCTTGTGGAAGGAAAGCTAGACTTCGCTTTAAGAAAACACTTTGATGGAGACTTTTGGTTGACAAGTTCAGCTAGTTCGGACTCCAAAGGACTCAGCACAGAGGAGTAAAGAGAAGGGAAAATGGAGTTGCTCTGTGTTTGTAAAGCGGGGTCTGTGGCTGAACGGCAGCTGGAGAGCAGACTCAGGGTTCTGACGATGAGAAAGGGTGAAAGAGTGGGGATTCGGTCCAGAGTAACATCATGGCTTCCCTGGGAGCGCAGCTGGTAAAGAATCTGCCCGCAATGCAGGAGACACAGGTTTGCTTCCTAGGCCAGGAAGATTCCCTGGAGAAGGGACAGGCTACTCACTCCAAGTATTCTCGCCTGGAGAATTCCATGGACTGAGAAGCCTGGTAGGCTACAGTCAATGGGGTCTCAAAGAATGGCACAACTGAGCGACTTTCACTTTTCTCAACATGGTGGCAGGCTGAGCAGAGACAAGGCTCACAAAGAATCTCCTGATAGGGAAGGGTCAATGAATCCTCAGAAACACCAGAGTCTGTTCTGAAGTCTGGTGTTCAGTTGGAAGTGGCCTGTGGACCTGTGGCATGCTGGCATCCCTGAGAGCTGCTTAGAAATGCCCAGTTGAGGGGCTTCCCTGCTGGTCCAGTGGCTTAAACGCCACACTCCCAACCCAGGGGGCCCAGATTCCCTCCCTGGTCAGGGAACTGGATCCCACATGCTGCAACCAAGAGTTTGCAGGCCCCAAAGATCCTGCAAAGAAGACAGAAGATCCTGTGTGCTGCAAGTAAGACCTTGAACAATCAAAAAAATAAAACAAAGGAAAAAGAAATGTAGACTGGCAGGCGGCACCTCAGACTGACAGAATCAAAATCTGGAATTCAACAAGATCTCCAGGCAACGTAGGGCTTCCCAGGTGGTGCTAGTGGTAAAGAACTCGCTGATGCAGGGGACAGGAGAGATGTGGGCTTGAGCCCTGGGTCAGGAAGATGCCCTTGAGAAGGGCATGGCAGCCCACTCCTGTACCCTTGCCCGGAGAATCCCAGGGACAGAGGAGCCTGGCGGGCTACAGTCCATGGGGTCGCAAAGCGTCAGACACGACTGAGCGACTCAGCACGCACATTAAGTCATGTGATCGCACGTGGAGGCTTCAGAAGCCCCAAGGCAGAGCTGCCCCGAGGTTACGGGGTCAGCACCTCCTGGGACACATTTAAGATACAGATTCCAGGGCCCCACACACCCGGCTGAGTCAGGGTGTCCAGAGAGAGGCCTGAGAAACTGCATCCAAGGAGGAGGTGAGCCGATTCTTATGATGAAGAAAGTCAGGGGAAGCAACTTATGGGAATGAAGGAGAGATATGTCCATGCTTGGAGCACACCGAGGTGGGGACAGGACAGCAGCCCCGGGGGCACAGGGCAGGCAGGGATAGAAAGTGAGCAGCAAGGAGGGTTTGTAACAAACGTGATGGGGAAATGCGACCTCACTGCCACGAACCCTCAGACCGACTTGGTTTCCTTTAGACCAACTGTCCTCAAGTGGGTGGGGTGAGGGAGAGGATTACTGACCCATCGGGGCTGTTCAGCAATGACTGGAGATGTTTTTGGTTGTCACAAGTCAGGGCGTTACCCAAATAAGTTCATTTTGCCCTGACCCGTAATAGCCCAAAGGGCTGAGACACTTTGCCACAAAGAGTTTATTCGTAAGACAGTCAGGTGAGGAGACTGGGTAACTAGTCTCAGATTTGTCTCCCCAAAGGCCAGGGGCTTGGGGTATTGGCGAGATGAAGAATAAAGAGGCAGCTGGTCTGATGCATGGGGAAAGGTGATTGGAAGAAGGCGGGTCCCCACTGTTCTGTGCAGAAGTATCTCGGCTCCAGACCACCGCAGGTGTGAAGATGGAGGTGCTCAGTAAGATCTGACGGTGAAGTTTTCTGCCCTGCGATGTCAAAAAGTCACAAAGCAGACACTCACGGATACCCAGTTACAGGGTCAGTGGTCCTATCCACTCTTAACCAGCTCAGCTCCAGCTAGACACAGCTGATTTCAACTCCTGGGAAACAGCTGGGGGAAACAGCTTATTGTTTAGGCCACTTACTGCTCGGAGGACATGCCTTAAAACAACCCTGTGAAGGCAGGTGAAATGGATTTAACCCACTGTGTCAAGGACCGCTGCTGGCATCTAGCAGGTAGAAGCAAGGACATTATTAACCATCCAGCAATGCACAGGCCCTGTATTATCCATCCCCGGGTCTCTGAGGTGCTGGGGCTGGAACCCTGGTCTAGGGCAGCGGTTCCCAGTGAGACCCCAGGCCAGCAGCCGCAGCATCACCTGGGACGTGGGGTCTGCTCAGAGGTGCACACTTGGGGGCCTCCACGTCAGGTGCTCCGGTCGGGGCCCAGCGATCTGTTTTAGCAAACGTTCCAGGTGATTCTGATGAAAGCTATGGTCTGAGAACAAGTGTCCACTTCACAAGACAGCGCACACGCACTGCACATCATCACACAGAAGGCTTCAAGACCGGAGGACACCTGACTCTGTTTCCGAAAGAGTGGTCCGCGCTTGCCCTTCCTGGGGTGTGCTATCAAAATGCAGGGGCCTGGCCGCACCTAGGACCGGGGCACGCACAGCCCCTTCCCCACCCACCCTCCGGACCCCGAGTGGTTCTTGCTCAGATGAAGGTCACGGTTTCCTCCATTTCCTTCTCTGGCTGCAAATGATTTTCTTTTTTTTTTCCATGTGAAAGCTGTACTTGATATTCAATTTAGCCTGATTTCATGGGTAGGTCACGGCAGATATACACACCCTCAGGGCTCCCAGCCCGCGGCCTGGTGGGGAGGCCCCAGGGGCCTGGGCGGCTGCGGCTGGCATGCTGACTTCTGCGTGGGGTCTGTGCCTGCTCGACCTTCAGGAAAGCCCTGCTTTAACTGCCCTGTGACCCAGGCTTCTGGAGAAACAAAGATTTTGTTCTGCTGAAAAAGGAGAGAACTCTCCAACTTTCCTTACACCCTGGCACACGGAGAATGAGCTGTGGATCCGTGGAGGGATTGGCTGGGGGGCCTTGGACCCCTAAGCAGCTGCTCTGGGGCCTGGAGGCGTCCAGCAGGGCTGCTTGGCTGCTCGTGAGGCCGGGTGGTCAGTGTGTCCGTGGGAAATCACGTGCCTCCCCGGCCGAGGTCAACCCCGGGCTCTCTGATTCTGCTGACAAACTCCTGGTCTGTGAAGCTGTGTGTCTTTTGCTTGTGAGGACCTAGCACTCACCCAGATGTGTCTGGGGATTTCCTCAAGAATGTGGCCACGTTTGGATTGCTCTGGGTTGCTCCAGGCTTCTCTAGCATCTAGTTTGATTTCAGTTCAGTTCAGTTCAGTTGCTTTTGAACTGTGGTGTTGCAGAATACTCTTGAGAGTCCCTTGGACTGCAAGAAGATCCAACCAGTCCATCCTAAAGGAGGTCAGTCCTGGGTGTTCATTGGAATGACTGATGCTGAAGCTGAAACTCCAATACTTTGGCCACCTGATGCGAAGAACTGACTCATTTGAAAAGACCCTGATGCTGGGAAGGATTGAGGGCAGGAGGAGAAGGGGACAGTGGAGGATGAGATGGTTGGATGGCATCAATGACTCAATGGACATGTATTTGGGTAAACTCCAGCAGTTGGTGATGGACAGGGAGGCCTGGTATGCTGCGGTTCACGGGGTTGCAAAGAGTCAGACACGACTGAGCCACTGAACTGAACTGAACTAGTTTGATTTAGCATCGGTTTATTGGACATCACACTCTGGCAGATCAGAGTCACATGGCTCTGTAGCAATGCTGAAAGACATCATGGGAATGTACCTCCATTCTCCTAATGAGAAATGGAGGCCTCGGAGAAGAGAAGTGACTTACCCAAGATCGCCTGCTCATAGCACAGTGAGGGTGGGGTGGGGGTTACTTCTTCTCCTCCCGCCCCCCTCCCATCACCCCCAGATTGGAGGCACAGACAGGCTGGGAGGCCAGATGCCTGGAGGGAGGATGGAGCCACTGGTCCCAGCCCCTTCAGCCTGATAATCAACTCCAGGGCCACTTAAATGCTTTTCAGTAAATGTGACTGCAGGGTTACTGGATGCAAAGCTCTGTATGAGAAATAATGAATGTCAGGGTGTTTTATCAGGTCAGTCCATGTTCTGGTTTTAATCTTAATATTTCAAAAATTTGAAACCTCAGTGCACAAGAGATATATTTTCAACCACAACAAGGACAATATCGGAGAACATGAATCATTTTTGTGTAATTTTTCAGGAGCAAGAGGTCACCAGAGCTCTCCACCCCTCTTTCTACGAAGCATACTGCCAGACTGCAGCTACCAGCTTCCCTGGCCACTGGGCTCTGTTGCCACGCTGCCATTCTTGCCACTTGCAGGCCTTCCCATGAAACATCCCTGCAAGAGAGGTTTGCTCATCCTCCCTGCTCTGCAAGCTGGACCAGGTGACTTTGAAGGCGTGAGTTGAAGATGGCAGAGCCACACGGTGGGGTGGGGGAGGCCTGCCCTCCCGCCTGCTCTGGGCTTCCTCCAGGGAGCCAGCAGCTAGGCACTGCCCAAGCAATGCCCCAGACAAGAGCGGACCCTCCTCGGGCTGGGTCCCAGCTCTGCTCCATTAGCTGGGAGGCCCTTGTGAGTCGTTAGTGTTGTGAACTCTGTTTATGCTTCTGTGAAGGGAGACACATTCTCTGCCTTCATTTAGGACCGTTTCATTTAGGTTACTTGCTGGCTACTTGATGAGAAGACCTGACTCCCTGGAAAAGACCCTGATGCTGGGAAAGATTGAAGGCAGGAGAAGGGGACGACAGAGGATGAGGTGGTTGGATGGCATCACCGACTCAGTGGACATGAGTGTGAGTAGACTCCAGGAGACAGTGAAGGACGGGGAAGCCTGGTGTGCTGCAGTCCATGGGGTTGCAAAGAGCTGGACACGACTGAGTGACTAAGCAACAACTTGCTGGACCTTACAGCATCTGGATTTTCAGTCATTACCTACACTGATCCTTTTATTAAGAATGCAGTAGCTTAGAATTTATAAAATAGAACAGTGACACTGTTCAAAAAGTCAAATGAAAAAGAGAAGCTGTGAACTTTCAGGGGCCGGGTGCTTTGCTATGTCTATTCATTGTTAGTCGGCTGCTCAAAGTCTTAAACATTTTGGGATTAGTTGCTAACACTTAAAAGCCCAGGAAATTTTACACAAAATTTTATTTTCCCACTTTTCTAGAAAAGTCAGACGAATAGTGAGCCAATATCCCCAAGTGGCCATGACTGGCTGAAGCTGGGTCACAGCTTCCCGTGGACCCCACCCCAGCACCTCTGTCTGACAGGCAGCCCACTCCATCTAGGTTCCTTGCTGGCCCTTAGAGCATCTGAATTTTCAACTCTCATATGACCTCCATGGATATTTCTATTATGAACACAGTAGCTTAGAATTTATACAGTAAAACCTACAGTAAAGAAGAAAGAGCATAACCTGTAGCATCTGTCTCTGTGACTTGAACTCAATTAGGATGCATTTCAAACCGATAGCTGAGCGTCTCCCAGCAAGAGCCAAAAACTACAGGCAAAGATGCTGCTTTGCAGGGGAGACTGAAGGGGAGCCATCCAATTATTTGGCATCCTCTGGCTCTAGGTCCTTGGGTTTAGGGTCCTTGGTTGGCCTAAGCTCATCCTACGAGCCTTAAACTCCTTGGAGAGAATACAGTCTCGCCCAAGCCTGGGGAAGCTGAGAAACCCACTTGGAAGTCCTGTTACCATCTGTCTCTCTGGTCCATGGTTTTCCCCAGCTTCTGCCAGGCCAAAGAGCAAGGAGTCATCACTGACATTCCAAACGCCTGCTATGTTTAGGGAAGGACATGCACAAGCTACATTCTCAGCTCCTCTAATGAGGTCAGTGCACCGTTGTGGTGCCATGCTAAATCACGTCAATGGTATCCAACTCTTTGCAACCCTATGGACTGTAGCCCACTGGGCTCTTCTACCTAGGGGATTCTCCAGGCAGGAACACTGGAGTGGGTTGCCATGCCCTCCTCCAGGGGATCTTCCTGACCCAGGGATTGAATCCACATCTCTTAAGTCTCCTGCATTGGTAGGTGGGTTCTTTACCACTAGCACCACCTGGGAAGCAGGGGTACCGTCATCCCTGGGAACCGTGAGAAGCACTGCCCTATGAGCAGCACAATACCCTCCAGCCCAAGGGGGTGAGAAGTAGGGGTTTCCCCGGAAAGAGTTAATAACCCTTGCACAGCACAGAGCTCGCCATCCGGGACTGACTCTGGCAGCCCCACAGGGGAAAACAGCTTGCAAAGCAGTTAAGAGCCTGAAAGGCAGGAGAACAACATTTGAGACATGGATCCCTGAGAACAGCTATGTTTAATGCAGAGAGGAGCCAGAACGGCCCAGGTACCACATTCCTAGAGCTGGGAGAACTGTCCTTGCCCCTCCGAATACAGTTAGAGGCTTGGTTTTATGAAAATGAAGACTCTCCCTATGGAGGAACAGAAAACAAGATGAAAAGACTGGTATATGGGGAGTCAACTAATGGATTCCAAGCCATTTATTTCAATTCAACTTGTTTCAAGAGATCAGTAGTCATTTATTGTTCTCCGTGGTTCAGAAATAGTCTGTGTCTCTTATTTTTCCCCCTGGTTACGAATAAAAAGTCACTAAGCAGGAAAATATGAAAAAAATTCTTCTCGTGACAGAAAAATGTTCCGGAGTTGTTCGTGTGTGTCCTTCTCGGGTGTCGTGAGCGGCGGGGGAAGGAGGTCACATTGCGTGACTGGGAGCTGTGGGAGATGGAGGCTGAGCAGGTACCACCGACAAAGCCACGCGGGCGCTGCCCTGAGGGGGATTCCAAGCGGGCTGACCCAGCAACACTGCCAAGTAATCCTTCTTTTATGCTCTGTGCCGGGCAGTCTGCGGAAAACATGCTCTGCAAATAGGGCTTTTCATTGAAGAGTCCACGGGAGAGGTCAGAAGAAGGTCACCAAGGTGGTCTAAATTTGGAAAATAAGAACCACGAGTAAAGGTAAAGATGGTGCAAAGAGCAGAGGCAACAGCAGCATGCCGGGGGCTTAGAGATGCAAATGCACCCCCAGTCTCCAGAATCAGGCATGCCAGCCTGGGGCCCAGCACCCCAGTTTGTAATGAGCTCTCCAGGTTGTTCTGAGGCAGGCTAAGCTTTGAGAGCACGAAGGAAAGGGGTCCAGACCTCACAGGCAGGAGAAGGTGCAGGGCCCCAGGGCGTCCATACGCCTCTGTTTCAGACTTCTTTCCCTCATCTTTCAATCTTTTCCTTTTGAGGTCCCTGGCCAACCAGCCAGGCCATCCACAATTGTGCGCAACTTCATTCCCCAGCTGGTGCTAGTGGTAAGGAACCCAGTGCAGGAGACGTAAGAGACTCAGGTTCCATCCTTGTGTTGGGAAGATCCCCTGGAGGAGGGCATGGCAACCCACTGCAGTATTCTAGGGCTTCCCTGGTGGCTCAGATGGTAAAGGCTCTGCCTGCAGTGTGGGAGACTGGGGTTTGATCCCTGGGTCAAGAAGACGCCCTGGAGAAGGGAATGGCAACCCACTCAGTATTCTTGCCTGGAGAATCCCATGGACGGAGGAGCCTGGCGGGCTACAGTCCAGGGGGTTGCAGAGTTGGACACGACTAATCGATAACATTTTCATTAATTTACCGTCTCATCTCAGGGAACTTCTCTTGAGACCCCAGAAAAATGATCAGGTGCATTGCCCAAGGCTCTGACTGTCAGGAGCGCTTTCCCTCAACAATAGCTTTTAAAGACCCCCTGATTGTTGTCTGTACCCACACACCTAGCTGACTCAACTGTGAGCCAAGCCCCTGCTCTGGCCTCAGGCATGGCTGGAGGGACAGGTCCTGGTGTGACCATGGAGGGTGACACGGGGCGGCCTCATGCAGCTGTCTTGTCCTTCTGGGTCCACTTGTGTTGGAACATACACGTACTCCTTTCGTCTTACAATAGATCATACCAAAAAGCACTTTTTACTTCCCTAGTAGTGTTGGTGCCTCTCTGCAGTGGCGACTGACAGGCAAGACATCCAATCATTGGCTACCCTTCCCTTGTGCCTGGTGGTCCTCAGGCCCGCCCCTGCTGGTATAGCACACCCCCACTGACCGCCGTGAGTTACAACGCTTTGTGATCAACATAGGCGAGTGCTGGAGAGTTGAAGAGAAATTATTCACTCTTAAAAGAAAACACATAATTTCAAGAGTTACCAGCTGTCATCTGTACAAATCCATAATGATGAAAAGAATTTATGCTGAAATCTTTTGTCTTATTTATTTCAGGTTTATCTTTTCAAAGCTTACTTTCTTATGTCAGAGTCTGGTTCTGCCATAGCAGAATAGAATAAAATCTTAGCTTTCACACTTAAAAAAATACATAGTGTTTCTTAAATAAAAATGAACTGTTACAAAACAGATACTACTTGGAAGAACAGAATTTATGGTAATTTTACCTTTTAATACGACTTCTCAGGTGGCACAGTGGTAGATAATCTGCCACCAGTGCAGAAGATGCAGGTTCGATCCCTGGGTCGGGAATATCCCCTGGAGATGGAAACGGAAACCCACTCCAGTATTCTTGCCTGGAGAATTCCATGGACAGAGGAGCCTGGCGGGCTACAGTCCATGGGGTCACAAAGGGTCAGATATGACTGAGTGACTGAGCACACACACCTTCTAATATAAATAAAGAGTCTGCTCCTCAATTCTATTTTTTTTTTAACATTTAGTGGTATTAATTAAAATCATAGTACCTTAACCAGTAACATCCTTTTCTTTCATTTTCAGAAAACAAAAAACAAACTATCTTATTCCCCTAAAGGAACCCTGAAATAAATAGAAATGGGGCCAAGACACAATTTCCCAGATTCACTCACTCTGCTTTTGAAATTCCACTAACTCCCAATAGTATGTGTTTGAGTGTGTTTCCGTGTTCATTCCATTTTTAAAAAGGTGAACTGATTGCCTTTGAGGCTAGAACGACATCTTTGAAAATGAGCTCCTCTTAGAGAGGTGGTTTACTTGGAACCCAAGATAAACGGTGAAGTTATTCTTTGCTACTTGACTACCCCCTCAAGTTCTGATTTAATGATATCCTTATTTACAACTTGAGTTGGCCTCTTTGACTGACCTCTGCAAAGGTGCAAATGACCTGACTCTTAGCAAGACAAGACTGCAAGCTGCAGAGCGAGCTGCTTCCCTGCCACCCCTGGTTCGTTTGCTCGCTCTTGTAAAACGCAGTGAGTGACACCGCATCTCACTGGTCCTGAGGCCAGGTTCCTGGTCTGCTTTGGGGGAAGCGGGTGGGAGGGGGACAGGAAGAAGCAAAGACACTTATTTTGAAACTGTCTCAAACAGTAATGTGTCAACTGCTCAGCTGTGTCCCACTATGTGTGAACCCCTGGACTGTCGCCTGCCAGGCTCCTCTGTCCTTGGGATTCTCCAGGCAAGAACACTGGAGTGGGTTGCCATGCCCTCCTCCACGGGATCTTCCTGACTCGGGGACTGAACCCGGGTCTTCCGCATTGCAGGCAGATTCTTTACCACTGAGCCACCAGGGAAGTCCCATCTTGTATGGTGAATGCAATACTTTTGTTTCAGTGCCGTGCTGACTGGAGGAGATTTGCAAGTGTTTCTGGAGACTCAGGGGGTTTAGCTCTCCTAATGGCATCACATTGATGCCCCCCCCCCCCCCGATCCAGTGAATGAACATCCCAGAGAGGCAGCTGAATCTGAAGCCTCTGACTCCTGCCCAGAATCAGATGGCCTCTCTCAGGCTCAGGCCAAGAGAGGTGAGGTGCAGACCTACTTTTGTCCTTGAGGGTGAAGGAAGCTTAGCAGAAAATCAGCTTCTTTCCGTATCTCCAAATCTCCTCCCATTGCTATGCCTGTTGTCCCTGGAGCGAGGCAGCGTGGGTCTGGCTGATTCAGGATTTTATGGCGAATGAACTAGAACAGATATGGCGCTGCTGGCAGGAATCCCAAGCTCATCTACTTTCCTCAGACCTCTGACTTGAGTCATGAAAATTCAGCTGCGCAATCCAATTGGGAACCAGCTAAACAAGAGAGAGAAGGGGGACTAGGAAAAGGTAGACTAAACCATGAAGCAAACGTCAAGTGGAGGGCAAGGGAGAAGCCAGGCCTGGTCTGGGGACGATCTTTGGTTTGCAACCAGGATCTCTCGCTAACTTTCTGATGGGATCAAATTAAATGCGGTCAGTGGAGGTGGCTGCATGGCGGGAATCTGCAGAGTCAACTCCCGTAACCCCCTGCTAAACAGGGGCCGTGTCTCCTGCCCATGGACTTGTGTCCTGCCATGCCTATGACCTTGGAGTCCCTGGCCGTCGGGCTGGGACCACCGGAGCTCTTTTCTGGCAGGGGTCAGGCCTCGGCACAGATGACCGGCAGCTGCAGCCTCTGGAGATGTTGGAAACACAGCGATTTTGTTTGCTTACTTCCGGCTTCAACCCTGACCAATCAGCTTGGATCTGGCCAGGTCTTCACTCCTGTGCAGATTCACTTTCTTTTCAAAACTATTTCTTGTTGTTTAGTTGCTAAGTCATGTCCAACTCTGTGACCCCATGGACTGTAGCCCTCCAGGCTCCTCTGTCCATTGGGATTCTCCAGGCATGAATACTGGAGTGGGTTGCCATTTAAGATCTCCCAACCCCAGAGGCTGTCTCCTTTGCTCCATGGAAAGCCTGTCTGCTAGGAAGGCACACGTCTTTGTGTGCAAAGAACTGAAATCCACTGCTAGCAGCAGCCCACTGCAGATGGACAGATTCCGTGACCCTGAGCTGGATTCTTGTGCCATTTCACCGTTTACTCCTGGCCTCAGGAATGACAGATTTTAGCGACCCCCTAAACAGAAATATTGTCTATATTGTGGATTCAAAACCAAAACAGAGATCTGGCTGAATGCTCCAAGGAAGGAGAACGGGGACCCTCACATCTGCCAGCTTCATTCTAAGAAGTTTGGTCCCCTGCCTGGCAGTCTGGTTGGAGAGATAACACGGCACATAAACTCACAAAGTCAAAAGCTGATGCAAGGCTTTGTCGGGCTGTGTGTCCAGCAGATAAGATCAACAGAGCACGACCTTGGGAGATGTTTGGGGTGAAGGTACAGAAGGCAAACTCTTGGGCCCCTGTGCTGGTGTTTGATGCCGCTTGGTGAGTTACCAGTGTCAACCTGGGCAGGTTAACTGTCCTCTTTGCGTCTAGGTTTTCTCTAATGTGGATGGATTAGCAGAATGGACAACAAGGATTAAATTAGTTCTATGCCCAAAGCACTTGGAGAAGCATCTGGCTTATAGGAAGTGAGTGCCCTGGTCTTAGGGGGCAAGCAGATCACTCCTCTTTCCTGATCAACGGGGCTTGCAGGGATTCGTGGGAAGGAACCGCCCTGTCTGGTGCGGTCCAACAGGTAAGGCTTTCCAGAGGGGGAAGGGTGTGGGTGGAGCCTCGGGAGACAGATTTTGGCGGAGGGAGCAAGGGAAACTGCAAGGATACAGGCCAGTAGGCTTGCTTTGGGGTCGGGGTGTGGGACGCGGTCCTGTTTCGTGACTCACCCCTGATGGTCAGTTCGGGGGAGAAGCTGGTCTGGACGGAGCCTGAGAGTGAATCACCAAAGGCTGCAGCGGTTTATCATCAAGTCCTGTTGACTCCGGGCTCGTGAGCTGGGGTCATCTGTCAGGAAGCAGTGGCCGGCTCTGGCGGAAGTGGGTGGTTTACTTTGGAGAAACACGAGAACCTCTGAGAGCAAGACTGAGGCAAGAGCTGGCTGGTGGAGGGGAAGGAGGATATTATCAAAGTGCCATCACTGGGTTAGGGACGAGAGCTCAATACCAACTGGACTCCGATCAGCATGGACATGTTTTGAGGATATCACGGACCGATCTGTGATGGGAAGCAATTGGAAGATGGAGGTTCTTTGACTACAACATTCAAAAGGATTTGTGTTGGCGCTGAGAAAAGCAAGACGAAGTCTTACATTTTTATTATTTTTTTTTAGGTGTTTTCATTTTTATTTTAGAAAGTTAACACAGCTTTCCCAGCTCTGTCCCAGTCCTGGCTTCAGTGACCCCATCCATCGCTAATGCCCTACTGCTGACAATGACAGGCCGGAAGGGAGGCTGGGCCCCAGGGCGGCAGGAGGCCATGGTCTGAGGACCATCTGACTTCAGCGCAGCCCCAGGGCCACAGTGATGGCAGTGAGGCGGCCAGTGGGGACGTGGATGGGGAGCCAGGAAGCATCTCGGCCCTCCTGGCCCTGATAAGGAGCGGGAAGCAGGGGGTGGCATAGGAGACCTCTCAGAAGGACTTGCAGGCTCGACGGTCTCTCTCTGCTCAAAATGTTTCCTTCCATCGTCCCTCACTTCTCCTTTCCGCTCGCTCTCTGTGCTGGGCCGTCGCAGGAGTCCATCTTAACCCCGCGGTATCCTGAGCCCCCCGCACCAGATGGAGACACCTCCTCTTTCTCCTGCTGTAGACGCTGTCCCTCTGCAAAGTGATGAGCTCCCACTCGCGTGCATAGCCCCCCCACACCACCCACAGCCCTCAGCATTTCTGGGCTCCTCCCACAGACGGTCCCCACACCCACCCAGGAGGAGGATGCCTCCTTTTCAAGCTGGAACCCTCAGAGTTCAGTCCATGTGGTGTTTGCCCGGCTCCCTGAGGGATCGTGGCCAGGAGTAGCCCTGGCTTGAGTATCTATTTGTCAAAAGTATATAGCTAAAAACTGTGCATTTCAATGTATGGAAATATTACCAAAAAGAATCATAGAATGGTGATGAGGATGAAAATGACTATGGAGTAAGGTGGTAGGGAGGACATATAAATGACACAAAAATGACAGAATGATGACTGGGCTACCTGAGAATTGGGGATCTTGAAAATTTGATCTCAGAATCTGATTTCAGCTGAAATTACTGAGTATTAAGTGCACAAAGTTAAACACAGACTGCGTTAGGACCTCCCTCGGGGTCCAGCGGTTAAGAATCCACTTTGCAATGCAGGGGACATGGGTTTGACCCCTGATGGGGGAACTAAGATCCCACATGCTGCAGAGCAACTAAGCCCCAGAGCCACAACTAGAGCGTCTGTGTGCCCCGATGAGAGATCCCACACGCGGCGACTAGGACTCAGGGCAGCCAAAAGAGCAAATAAATAAACATTTAAAAAGTGGATTTGATCTAAATTTTGCTTTAAAAAAATTGACTGGGTCAATTCAAACCAGGTTTTAGTTGGCTTAAATAAGCATACTGGACTCAGGTGGCTTGGATCCCCAGAAGCACACACTGAAATGATGAGGCATTTCTGTCCCCTGAATCTTAGGAGTCAATATCCAAGCTTTCATCAGCCTAGGTTTTTCTTGGGATTAAAAATAAAATAGATAGTGGATTTTGAGTACATGGTCTCCAACTCCCTGACTAATTTATCTTGAAGGGAGAGGAACTATCCAATAGGATCGGAAATTGACCAAACGCTTGCATTGAATCCGTCGGTTAATCAACAGGGATATATTGGCAAAATGATTAACTCTACCGGAAGCTCATGGCTCCGGCTGATTCTTTTTGCAATCAGAGTGAGGGTGGTAGAGGAAGGTGTGTTCCTGTTTGGCCTAAAAGTTACACACATTTCTCAGGCCGGTGCGAAGGGAAGATGTCTGGGGAGGGGGAATTTGCATCACTTATTTATTCCTTGAAAAATTGTCTGTTATGTCTAAGACACAGCTTTTAACTTTTGAAACATACACGCTCCATACAGACACACAGAAACACAAACTTCAGACACACATACAGAGTAACACACTCACACGATGCATATACACACAGACCCACACTTACACTCTGCCCTTAAGAAATTTTACATAGATGCCTTCTTGACCTTTTGAAGGAACATGTAACATCAATTTAAAACAATTTAGTTTTGGGCAAGAAAATGAACTGACTTTGGCAAAGGCAAGAAGAAAAGCACTAAGACCATCTATTAACATCTATCTGGGCTTGCGTTCAGTATTCATTCAAGTTAATAACCATCACTCCTCTCCAAACCCCGCCCCATGATACTACTGGATTATATAATAGACCTCAAAAACTCTAAATGAGCTATTATATTCTGCCATATAATTATATATTTAGGACACATGTATGGTTAAAAAAAGAAATCCACAGAAAAACACTGAAACAAATCGCAGAGCAATTTCAGTGACTGATTCTATTTAAGCTGTAGTGTGTCAGCTGTTCTCATTATTTTATTTTCAGAGCTCCCAAATTTGCTCGACAATATTCCAGAGCTTTCAAGGGTTGGTCTTTATTTTGGACTCAAAATCATTTTGGAAATGTAAAAAGCCTGCTTTCCTGATCTTTTCTTTTTGGGCCTCATAAAATAGAAAAAAAAAAAATGGGCACCTCATTTATTTTTCTTGGCCAAGTCTTTTATCCAGCACGTCCTAGTCAAACAATAACAAGAAGAATAAAAATAAAAGCAGTTTTCATTAACTAAGCACTTACTTCTTGCCAAGTACTGTGGTGTGTATTTCATATAATCTCATCTTAATCTTCACAGCAAACTTATGAGGCATGAGTTGTGGGAAGACCCTCAAGTATTAAGTTTCTTGTTTCAAGGACACGTGAGTCATAAACAGTGGAGTCATGATTAAAGCAGAGTGGGCTGGTCCATTCTGATTATTTGGAGTGATAATGACAGCTAATGTATTTTCATTTCACAAAGTATTTTTACCCATGCTCTCTGACTGAGGCTCACAACAGTCCTGAGAGCACAGAGTTTGGTGTTATTCCCATTTTACAGTTGTGGAGCTTGAGGATCAGAGGGACTGTGATCCTCCCAAACTCAGCTCACTTCCCAGGAGGGCTGCTGGGGGCCACATGGAATGTGAAGCAAAGCCAGCATGAAAACTGGGCCGTCTGAATTCAAATCTGGTGCCACTCACTGTTTCACACTGAAGAAACAAAATCACTGAGTAAACCAAGACAAACACACACCCCCCACACCATTTAGGGACTTTCTCTCTCTCTCTTTAGTTGCTCAGTCATGTCTGACTCTGCAACCCCATGGACTCTGGCCTGCCAGGCTTCTTTGTCCATGGAATTCTCCAGGCAAGATGCTGGAGTGGGTTGCCATTCTCTTCTCCAGGGGACCTTCCTGACTCAGGAATACAAACCTGGGTCTTCAGCACTGCGGGTAGATGCTTTACCGACTGAGCTGTCAGGCATCTAGGAGATGTTCAGGCTAGCAAGGACATCTCGGTGAACATGGGCACTGTGGAGCCCGCCAGCTGTGCACCGGAACTTGGTGAGGCTGGCGGGGCCCTGCTGAAGCAGTCCAGTCTCAGCATCTCTGGATCTCAGGTTGACTCTTCTCGCAGGCCAGGGAGTGATGTGGGGTAAGAACCGGGCAAGCCCAGAGATGCGGAAGAGTGCGGGGCGTTGGCCTGGAGGCTGCAAGTCGAGGAAGGTGTGAGGGAGAAGGCCTGGGGGTCGTCGTGAAGAGCGGACCCCATGAGCATGGTGTGTGCTGGGAGAATACGGAAGAGGTCCTTTTCATCTTGAGAACGCGCTCCGGGGGTCTACGGGCGTGCATGCAGCCGCTCCTCATTCATTTAACGCACGATTAGATGTCAGGGCTGTTGGCGCCACAGTTTAGGAAATGACTATTCATAATGGAAGTCCTGGCAGGGTTTCCTTATAATCAGCAAAACGGGGCGGAGGGCTCAGCTGCGGCACCCACGCCAAAAGGCTCTTAATTTACGAGCGATGGGAACTTACCGCGGCTGCCAGAGAGTCAGGTACGGGAAGCGATACAGTAAGTCATGGGGGATGTGCTAGTTTTCTCTTTTCATTTGACAACCACAGGAAGTGGCCACTGGCCAAGCCATCTGAAGGGGGAGGCATCTGATTGTTCTTGAATAACTCTAAGGCCTCCCAGAAAGGGCTGCCGGGCGGGGTTGGGAGAGAGGGTCCCCAGGCTGGGCCCCGTCATCAGCCCTGGGGCCTGGGGCTCCACACAGACCGGCCACCGAGGGGCTCCTGGGACATTTCCAGGTTGGGCCGGGCTCACTCCACTTTGTCGTAAGTCTTACAAATCTAGTTTGGGGTGTATGGTGAGGGGCGGGAGATGGTGCATGAAGAACTTATACATACCCAATGCTTTTCCTCGCTCACTTCTAGAAAAAACAACTCAGCACGATGAGAGTCCCCAGCTGCCTGTCTGCGTGAAGGCAGATGGAGGCAGGACTTGGTATCCCGGCCTGACTTCTGGGGCACGCTGTTGCCTGCTCTCCTTTCTGAAGCCCAGACTGAGGCCGGAAAGTGGGAAAACTACCAGAACTCCCAGCTGATGGGCGAAGGCCAAAGGACCTGCAGAGAACCCTGGGTACCCATGTTTGGGAACGCTGTCGCCGATAAAAGCGATTCTGAAGATGCTGTCATATTTTGCTGAAAAGAATCCCTGGGGCGGTTATCAGGTAACTAAAGCCACAGACGGCACGTTTGTGCTGAGGGCTCAGTCGTGTCTGACGCTTTGCGACCCCCTTGACTGTAGCCCGCCAGGCCCCTTTGTCCATGGGTTTCTCCAAGGAAGAATACTGGAGTGAGTTGCCATTTCCTCCTCCAGAGGATCTTCCCGGCCCCGGGATAGAACTCTTGTCTCTCACGTCTCCTGCACTGGCAGGCGGGTTCTTTACCACTGAGCCCCCGGGGAAGCCAGAAGCCACAGACAGTGGGTCCCTTACATATGCATTGAGCTGACATCACAGGAGTGTCTGGGGGGAGGACCTCCTTCCCTTTCTACCCCTGGGATGTGGTTTGCTCTCTCAGATCTCTGGTGTCATACCTTCATTTTCCATCATGGCCCACCACTGCTCTTTGACTTCTCTGAAATAAATATTTTGAAGTTCATCAGAAAAGTTTTCTTTTTTTAATTAAGATAAAAGATTTTGATGGAGTGGTTCCCAAACTTTCTTGCTCTTGAAAATTACTTGGGGACCTTTACAACATTCCGATGCTTGGCTCTCACCCCCAGACACCTGACTTAATTTGTGTGGGTGCTGACCTGGGAGTCAGGATTATTCAAAGCTCCCCAAGTGACTGTGATGAACATCACAGTCTGGGAAGCACTGCTCTGGGCTTTTTTACTCTTCATGGCTTTTCCTAGCATATCCGCTTAAAAAACCCCTTAGCAAGTTTCCCATCTTTTCATAAAGCCTTTTCTCCAACTTGATATTCCTGAATCTTCTAGAGCCTGCTTATTATCACGAAGTAGTAGTCCCACGGGCCGAGTTCTGTCGCCATAACAAACAGTGTCACCTAACATCAGCAGTGCAGGTTTCATTCTCACTCAGGCTGCATGGCCAGCGTGGGTCCGCTGGGTGACTGCTTGTGGCAGGCTCTGGGGGCCCAAGCTGACCAGAGGCTTCATTTGACCCGTCCCAATCCCCTTAATTAGAGGAAGAGAACTTGGCAAAATGCACACTGGTTCCTAAATCTTCAGCTGGGGAGTGACCCGTTCCTTGGATTCTCATTGCAATGGGCAAACACAATCATCTGGTTTTGCCTCCTGTCAAAGGGGTGAGGAAGCACGACCATACCATGTTCCTGAGAGAAGGAAAGCCAGAAATATTTGGGGAATAGCAACAGCTATGACCTGCGGATTTCTGATTTTGCTCATCAGTTTGGCTAATTCTGTCAAGACTTTTTTTTTCCCCTTATGATTTTGAGAAATTAAGAGATTAAATTTGCTTCAAAATGGAAATACTTCCTTGGCTGGGACCCAGGAGGGAGGGTACTCTGCTTTTCTCAGATTCTCTTGTGATTATATTCTTGGTTTGATTACTCTATTATTAGGATTGCATCTTCACCCCAAATGACAAATCCTACTGATGGGCTGAAACAGCCTGTGATTTTTATGTCTCCTGTATGAGAAGTCTGGGTGTCAGCAGTCTAGGGTGGGTTCTGAGCCCTTAGGGACTTAGGTTCTTCCTGGGTTTTTGCTCAACCACCCTTAGTATTTATGCCTTTGTTTTCATGTTTACCGACCCGCTGTTATCACATGGCAGCTGCCACTTCAATCGCCTGCTCCAAGATACTTACAGAGAAAAGACTGGGGAAAGAAAGCAGAGGGGCTCCGTGGTTTCTCTTTGCAAGCCTTTGCCTTTTTATTTGGGAAGGGACCCTCTCTGAGGCTTGCATGTCTGTCTTAATTGGACAGAGCTGGAGCTGCCCAAGAGCCTATGTCGTAGAGGAAGGCAAGGAGACAGAGCCAGCCTGCCATTTAAACCGCCAGCACTGAGCCACATTTGTGCTGGAATCTCCAAGTCTAGCCCTTGGGCTGTCACTCCTGAGAAGTCCATAAAACTCCCAAGTTAATTTCTGATAACTTTGTGACCTCAGAAATGGAGTCCAGGCTCTAAGCTGTAAAAATAGTTAAAATACCTTCTATCACAACGTGAGCCTTTATTGGGTGACCTGGGTGGCTCTTCACAATTGACTTCCACTTAGATTTTGGGTCAGGTCACAGTGAGCTACTCAGAGCAATTGCTGTTGCTGTCGTTTAGTTGCTAAGTCATGTTAGCCTCTTTTGTGACCCCCTGGACTATGTATAGTTCACCAGACTCCTCTGTCCAAGGGATTTCCCAGGCAAGAATACTGGAGTAGGTTGTCATTTCCTTTTCCAGGAGATCTTCCCCATTCAGGAATGGAACTTGAGTCTCCTGCTTTGGCAGGCGGGTTCTTTACCATTGAGATACCTGGGAAGCCCACTTAGATTAATCAGTTCAGTTCAGTCACTCAGCCATGTCCGGCTCTTTTTTGACTCCATGGACTGTATCACCCCAGGCTTCCCTGTCCATCACTGACTCCTGGAGCTTACTCAAACTCATGTCCATTGAGTCAGTGATGCCATCCAACCATCTCATCCTCTGTCGCCCCCTTCTCCTCCCGCCTTCAATTTTTCCCAGCATCAGGGTCTTTTCCAGTGAGTCAGTTCTTCACATTAGGTGGCCAAAGGATTGGAGTTTCAGCTTCAGCATTAGTCCTTCCCATGAATACCCAGGACTGACCTCCTTTAGGATGGACTGGTTGGATCTCCTTGCAGTCCAAGGGACTCTCAAGAGTCTTCTCCAACACCACAGTTCAAAAGCATCAATTCTTCCGTGCTCAGCTTTTTTTTATGGTCCAACTCTCACATCCATACATGACTACTGGAAAAACCATAGCTTTAACTACACAGACCTCTTTGCTTTTTAATATGTTGTCTAGGTTTGTCAAAGCTTTTCTTCCAAGGAACAAGCATCTTGTTACTGTAAGTAATGTACTCAGAGTAATACTGAATATGAAATATGGAAACTGTCTCTACTAAAACAATATATCTGATGCAATTATAGTTCAGAGACTTTGAATGCCAGAGCTTTAGAATACTGCGGCTGGGTGGGAAGTAGGAAGCAAAGCAGTTGAAGTCGAGCATCCCCTTTGAAGTGCCCAGCACTTCAGGCAAGAAGAGGAAGTACTTGTCTTTCTGAGAGTGACCTTCTAGAATCCTGTTCCATAGCATCCCCAAAGCCACCAAAGAGCTACGGGGTTATTGGCATCTTTTCCCTGGACTATTGGGTTTTTTCATTTTGGAGAAAAGTGGTTCTTAGGAGTTAATGGCATTAAGATGTGGCCTGGGCTTTTGGCTGGTAGATCTTCAGTGAAAGCAGATGGCCACAATGGTATTAAAAACTAAAGACTGCAGTAAAGCTTTTAATTGAAAACAATTGGGCCCTGCTGGATGGTAATTACCTCGGCTGCTTGCAAATAATATCCTGCCCCTGATGCCATGGAAAAAAAATTGCTGAAACCCAGTGAGCAGGATCTGCTTGATCTGCCTCTAATAAGGATGGAGCTCCCCCAAACTACTTTCTCCAGGGGCCCGCCAGTAAAATGAGTTAGAAACTAAGGGGAGGATTTGTCATGGCAAGAACTGTAAAAGCAAGGCATTCGTTTCTAAAACAACCCAATGGATCCACATTTACTTGGAGAAGATTGAAATTCCAGCCACCTTCAGAAGACAAAACATTAAGATGCTTTACATGCTTCTTTCTTCTCTCGGTTAATGATAGACCCTGATGAGGAAGCTGTCTCATTTGGATGATTACCTTTAAAACGTTTGCATATGAGCTGCTACTCACCGGACAAGTTGCAGGCCTTGAAAAGCCTAGGCTGAATGGGAATGCCAACTTTGCTCTTGCAGCTCTACCCTCTCAAAGCTTGCATAGACTTAGATAACGTTTAAATGTGGAATATAAAACTCAAGAGGCATTGATGTAATAATGCTCTTACGGACTCAGCCCCAAGGGTTAGATTAGGTGCACAAGCAAATTTTGGCCACAGACTCGCTTCTAAATCTAGAAAACAGACTCTCGTAGTTAGGAAGGATGTTTTGGGGGAAGGGAGATGGGAACGGGTCTTAGAAGGCCATGGGTTCAGCGGGATCTCCCCAGAAGCAGCCACCTAAGCTTCCACCCAGTGGACCTTGGTGGTGGTCCTCGGATTACTATTCTTTTAAGGGGCTTCACATGGTTCTGTTGAAAAGCCCTGCTCTAGCCTGGTCTGCAATGTAGTCAGCATCGGGAGCTACATTCCTGGTGGTCATTCCTGCACATCTGTATCTCTCCTTCGTGAAGCACTTAGCTTCACATAGACTTCAGGCCAGTTAGGCTAGAATCACTTTTTGGTGGCTCTCCTTAGTGATGGTCACAAAGACTGTTTCCCCTGACTTAGGGCCCCAGTAAGCGGCAGGATCTTGGCTCCCTTTGAAGTCAGCTGTGGTCACATGACTTGCTCTGACCAATCACATGCAAAGGATGTGGTCACATGACTTGCTCTGGCCAATCACATGCAAAGGATGTGGTCGCATGACTTGCTCTGACCAATGAAGTGCAAGAGGAAGTGAGATTTACCTCTTGAGTTACGCGCTGATTCTTCTCTTTGCCTCTGCAGCTGGTGGTACTCCAACCCCATCAGCCTGGGTTCCTCAGTGGCCAGGCCGCAGCTGACCTCTGTGGGCTGAGCATAACCTCGACGTCCTGTCCTTCCTAAATCAATGCTTAGCAGAGCTGGGTGAGCTCCTGAAGGGGACCTCGACTTTATGGTGAGGCTGGAGTGAAGTGAAGTGGGTGAGTGCAAACTACTGAACCATTGAAGACATGGGGGGAGGTCTGTGTACCTGCTCCCACCCTCATAAAGCTCCCTTCAGGGGGAGCGTGGGGCCTGGAGTCTGGAGAGGCTTCTCATTGCCACCTGCAGAGTTTGCTCACTCCTAGTCACAGGAATCACTTTTTGGGGGCAGCACAACAGTGCAGATGTTTTAGGCAGCCTGTGAAAGCAAAGCCCACACAAAGACAGTGAGATGCTCTGTCTCTATTAACATGAAATAGTTATTTAATCACGGAAAACACCTACTTTAGCTTCAAATATATTGTGATAGTTTATAGAGCAAAAACGAAACACAAAAAGCCCAAACAAAAGAGAGAGAATGCATATAAAAGATTTCTTAGAAAAAGGAAATCTCTCCACTTCACTGTGGGGACTCTGGCTTGGCTGTTTTCTTCTTGGAATATTCTCAGCCGTTTTCAGCAGTTATCTTCTGTAGTCGTGTGCCACTCCCCCGGGGTGGGCAGTTATTTTGTTACTCATTTTATTTAATAAAGGCACAATTCCTTGGATTATCCTGTGTGATTCTTTCTTGGTTTTCAGGGCAGTTAGCTCTGTTCCATTCTGGAATGTTCTCTTCCTAGAGCAGCCAGGATATTTTCCCTCTCTGATGAAGTATTGCCTGCAGCAGTCTTGTCACCTGATCCTGTTCTTTCCCAAGAGAGAGTGTAGAGGAGTCTTGAGTGTCATCAAGCCCCTTCTCCAAAGGGCAGGCTTCTCTCTGTCCTGCTAGTAAACGTCTGGTCTTGGCTGTCTTCAGTGGTAAGAGTTCTCTGAGGCCTGGGATGACATATTTCTGTATTGGGGAGGCAATTTTTAGGAAATCCTTCTTTTACATTGAAAACAGTTTCTCCCAGTTGCTCCCACTGTTCTGACCATGGGTCCTTGGAGTACGAATCTAACCCTTTTCTATGTGACACCCGTTGAAGTATTTGAAGGCACTATTTTAAAATAGTGAAGACACTATTGAAGACACTATTCCTTTTCGTCTATTAGTTATTTTCTTCAGGCTACATTTAATCATTTTTTTCATTCATTCTTCATACAATGGAGTCTCTAGCTTTGTGAATCATTCCATCGCTTCTGGACTTGGCCATTACCCTTTGAAAGGTGCAGCTCTCAGAGCCCACGCCATTTAGAGCCTCAGCAGTGTACAGCAGTGTCCTCAAAATGGGTACTCAGAGCTCCTCATACAGGTTAAAATGACTTTCAAACTCTTGGGTAATATTTCTTTTCATTTTTTAAAATTTTATTTCTCCTGGTGCTTCTATTTTTTTTTCCCATTTCCTTTCTTTTCATCTCTTCCTTTTCTCTCCCCTCTTTATCTGTTTTCATTTGTTAACCACACGAGCTGATTTTGGGACCTGGGGGATGTGTCTGGGGCCAGGGGTCAGGCTCCATTGGGAATCTCCAACAGCAGAAGTTCTAGAGACAAAGAAAGCATAGGGTCACCTGCAGATATGAGTCCTGATACTTCCCCACACGTGCTCGGGGACAAGAAGAGTAATGGGGTCCCAGGAAAGGAAGCAGCTAGGGTTTAGGGTTAGACAAGGGAGCACTTCACTGAGACTGAGGAATGGTCTTCTGCAGCCCCAAACAGTGTCCTCTTGGGGACCAAAAGGAGCTCAGGCTTTGAATACAATTTTTGAATCATTGTCTTAGTCTTGTTCAGCACTAAAAATTTCAATTTTGGTGACAGTGCCAGAATATGTGTATAAAGGCCTATAAGAGATACTCCTTGATATTGGATTTTGTTTGAGAAAGATGTAATGGGAAAGCAAGTCAGCTTCAAACATCTCATAATTTTTCATGGGCAGTTAAGATAACTACTTGCTGTTGGTATTATGCTCTATAATTGTACAGTGTAATTGCTTCTGTAGTCCCATAGTATCTGTTCTGTAGCATTCTATTTTATAGGTATTTTTAAGGTGTATTTTTTATTGATTTGGCCTATACATAGCAGTAAGCTGCTCTTAGATTGATTAGATACTAGAGTGAAGCTGAAACATTTAGTGCATTGATTCTTCATCTATAAAGCTGTTTATTTGCAGTTCTGCATATGTTTATTACCATGGTGTGAGTAATGTTAACATTAAAAAGAATATTGGGGGGGGTGTGTATTCCTAGTGATCAGTGAAAAATTCTATGGTAACCTCTTTCAAGATGCTGCCCAGGGGCTTCCCTGGTGGTCCTGTGGTTAAGAATCTGCCTTGCAATGCAGGGGGTGTGGGTCCAATCCCTGGGCAGGGAACTAGGATCCCACATATGTCGGGGAAGCCAAGCCTGCTGGCACAACTAGAGAGCCTGCACCATATTGATGCAGTCAAATAATAAAATTTATTAAAAAAAAGATGCTACTCATATACATCTAGGTCAGTGATAGAGAACATAAAGCTTTGCCCAGTTGCTTACCTTCTAGGCAGACACTGTGTGTTTATACCCTTATCAGGCCTAGAACAGTGCTTGATTAATGTCTGTTGGTTGAGTGATTCCAAGGCAGAGTGGGGGTTATTATTAAATCCTCCAGAAATGAACACAGCCAAATCCTCCCCCTTTATTTCCCTTGAGCAAAAATGGGATGATTCTGGGTGTCTCTCTGAGAAAAAGCATGGAGTCCTGGAAGAACTGACTCTGGGCTGTCTTACTCATTCCTTGATGGAGACCTCTTAATATTCCTTTGTGGTCTTCTTTAGTGTTTTATCGATGATGTTCTCGTGGCGATGACAATTTATATATGCAAAGAGTGTCTTTCTTTAGACATTAGTTTATTTTAACCAATTGCTATTCCTTTCTTCCCGTTTTGCTCCCGTTTTGGTGACCAATGATAGTATGTAAGCGAGCAGACTGAAGTTCATTTGGGGATGAATGGCAGGGGGAGGCCTTTAGGATGGAATGGAGCCTTATTCTTGGAAATGGCATTAACATTTCAGAGCAACTGGGGGCCATTTAGTGCACAGATTCTTAAATGTTTGAAATACTCTCATTTTCTTTCTCCACATTTTGACATGCTAAGTAAAAATGAGAGTGAAGAGGAGAAGCTGGTTTTTGATTGAAGACGGGAAAGATGGATGGAGGCAGGGTGTGGGAGGCAGATCCAGCCTCTCTGGTCTCATCCAGATGGATGTGGGCCCGTGACTGGCTGGAGGAGCCTGATTTAGTTTATCACTGTTAGAGGTGGTTGACCAAGGAAGCCAGGAAGCATTATTCACAGCTCCCTATAAAGTGAATAATTTACTCCCTTCCTTCGGATAGAGTGAAATCTGTAAAGCCTTTGGGACTTTTTGAATAAAGTGCTCTACAAACATGTCAGATGAGTTTTGGTTTTATTATAGAGGAGCCTGGTTAGGATGGAAAGTGGGAGTTGAGTTAAACATAAGGATTTATTGCCTGAGGGAGCCTCTTGGAACGTAATTGCCTTAAGAGGCAAATGTGTGATAAAGAAGTGAAACTTATCTGCATGTTATAAATTTTATTTGCTGTGGTTCCATGGGAGTGCAGGTGCCAGTCATTTTTTTGGTAAATAATTAATATTGTATCTGTAGCCTCGCAAAAGTGCCCTGTTATCATTTGAATGTAGTGAGTCTCACTCCTGATCTCCAGCTAAGCCTCTAGCTACTGGGCCTGACAGCTGTGTGCACAGCAGGCACCCGGCAGTGGTCACCAAGTTCTCCTGGAAACGGGAAGGCGGGTGGCATGCTGCGCGTGCGTGGGTGCCCGTGTGAGTGTGTGGGTGCATGAGTGTGTGGCTGGCTGCTACGAAGGGAGGCAGAAGGAAGGGCTGTGGTGGAGAGGAAGTGAGGACTCGGAGTTAGGGGAGAGGGCTGGGGTCCTACAGAGGTGTCTGCTCGCCAGGGTCTCCATTTCCTCCTTCGAGAAGAGCATGCCTGTTGCTGTGGGCACCGCGAGGGACACTGACGCGCCGGCTGTATTATTGACGGGGAGGGAGTGGATGCTGGACCGACAGAACATTTTGTGGTCCTCGGGGGAAGGGCTCATTCCGTTGATGTCATCCAAAATGGAAGTGGGCTTCAATTGCAGGAAGTGAGAAGAGTAATAACAGGAGATGTCTTTGAATGAGTTTAGCACTATAGCCTGGCAGTGTGATTCTGAGCAGTTAGGACAGAGTTCTTCCTTTCTCTCCCTCCCTCTTTCTTTGTCTCTCTCTTCCTTTCCCTTCCTTCTTTCCTCTACTCCTTCCTCCATCTTTCTTTCTTCTTCTTCTTTTTTTTAATAACTGTGATTATCCAGACTTGGGTATTTGTCAAGCATTTCTTTTCTTTCTGATAATCTCATTAATGTGTTTGTTTTGGGCTCTGCTGGGTCTTTGGTGCTGCATTGCCTTTTCTTTAGTTGCCGTGAGCAGGGGCTTCTCTCCTGTCGGTTGTGTGGGCTTCTCATTGCCCTGGCTCCTCTCGTGGAGCATGGCCTCCAGGGCGTGGGCTTCAGTGTCCGCGGCCCCCGGGCTCCAGGGCCCAGGCTCACTAGTTGGCTGCACCGGCTTAGCGGCTCTGTGGCACGTGGGATCTGCCTAGCCCAGGGATCGAACCTGTATTTCCTGCATTGGCAGGTGGTTTCTTTACCCCGAAGCCACCAGGGAAGCCCACTTTCTTGCTTAAGATGTTTTCCTATGGCTTCTTCAATTGATCAATTACTGTAATCAATCAGATTCTATTTGTAGAGGACACCAGATCAGAGTCCAGTTGGGGCAAGTGAAGGGAGCATTGTGATCCACAGACCAAGGCATTCTGGGACTTAAACAGGCTAGAGAAATTTATCTTCTAGCTCTGTTTTTCTCTCAGTTTATTTGTTATTAAAGCAGCTTTGTATCTACCATTATACATATTATGTATATTACATAATACATATAATTATATATTTATATTATTTCTTATATATAATTATATATGCTTTTTATATAGAACTTTGTATATGACATATAATGTATTACTTATCTATTATTTATTGTAGTCATAAGACTGGGTATAAAAGGCGATGCCAGTATTGAACCATTAATCCGTCTGGCAGCTGCTGACAGCTCTGCTCCTTCACCACCTCCCCTGGGTAACAGAATACTTAGACAAAATATAGACATGCCTCTTTCTTTTAGGGCAATAATTATTATCAAGCTATTTATTTTATTTATTCAGTCAGTCAGTTCAGTTAGTCGTGTCCGACTCTTTGCGACCCCATGAACCTCAGCACACCAGGCCTCCCTGTCCATTACCAACTCCTAGAGTCCACCCAAACCCATGTCCATTGAGTCAATGATGCCATCCAGCAATCTCATCCTCTGTCATCCCCTTCTCCTCCTGCCCTCAATCTTCCCCAGCATCAGGGTCTTTTCCAATGAGTCAGCTCTTTGCATTGGGTGGGCAAAGTATTGGAGTATTAGCTTCAACATCAATCCTTCCAATGAACACCCAGGACTGATCTCCTTTAGGATGGACTAGTTGGATCTTCTTGTAGTTCAAGGGACTCTCAAGAGTCTTCTCCAACATTGCAGTTCAGAAGCATCAGTTCTTTGGCATTCAGCCTTCTTTATAGTCCAACTCTCACATCCATACATGACTACTGGAAAAACCATAGCCTTGACTAGACGGACCTTTGTTGGCAAAGTAATGTCTCTGCTTTTTAATACGCTGTCTAGGTTGGTCATAACTTTCCTTCCAAGGAGTAAGCGTCTTTTAATTTCATGGCATAATGCATGCAAAGTTGAGCAGCAACAAAGCAACTATTTTTTTTGGAAAATACCTTGAACGTGCTTTCCCCTTATAACCTCTCCATGTTGGTGGCTCAGATGGTAAAGAATCTGCCTGCAGTGCAGGAGACCCAGGTTCAATCCCTGGGTCAGAAAGATCCCCTGGAGAAGGAAATGACAACTCACTCCAGTATTCTTGCCTGAACAATCCCATGGACAGGGGAGCCTGGCGGGCTACAGTCCCTGGGGTTTCGCAAAGAGTTGGACATCACTAAGTGAGTAAGCAGGATGTTGTCTCATGGGAGGGCCGGCTCCAGGGCTGTTGATCTGGTATTCATCGCAAGGTCACTCTCATACTGCTCTGCTGGATGATATGTGTGCTGACTTAACATTCGGGTTCGCTTGAACTGATTGCGAATTCCTAGGCAAATGGTCAACTGCCTGAGCTTCTGAATCCCAGGCGGCTAACCTGAGAAATGCTTCACGTGCTCCAGCGACGCCCAGCGTGGGGAAGTAACCGAGGGTGCAGGTTTATCAGCCTTGCACTGTAGTTCTGCTTGCACACTGGTAGGAAAGCTTCTCTTTGCTCTGACATGCTCACAAACAGTTTGCTGTTGAAGCAGGTCCCCCTTATCCTGGATGATTTTTAGAACAGAAAAGCTGTGCGTCTGTGCTTGGGTAGCTGGTTCAAAACAGATCATTATTCTCACTAAACACAGAGCAGGTCAGAATGGTTTCCTGAAACATCTGGTTTGGGCATTGGCCTCAGGTTCCAACATTCATGCTCATAATTAAACGAGGCTTAATAGTCACCTCTATAGTCCTGCTAGAGGAAGGTTTTAGCAGGAAACATCAAGTAGCAAGATGGTTGACTAAGAGGTTGACTAAGAGAAGAGCCACTTGACTCTGCTCTTGAGAAGTGGACGGGACAAGGGGTCATGGTTGTGATGTCCGCATGAACAAGGACTGTTCATTTTTGCATACCAGCCCTCAGTGCAGCCGTAGGATGCTGTGGGCAGGAGGAAAGTGTTTTCTGAATGAATAACTGAAAAGGGCAGAAGATGAAACAGTAAGCGATACTCTAGGAGAAAGAGACTGCTCACTTCCACACTGCAGTGCTCCGTTAGCTATAGGCCCAGGGTGAGAAATGTACGCCTGGCTTCCTTGCTATTCTGCCACATGAAGGATGGGGTGGGCAGGATTCAAAGCCCAGTGACCCACCCCTTGTATAATTCCCTCCTCTTGAGGAAATCTAGCTTGTTTTTAACACAAAATTTGGCAAAAGTGAAGGGACTTTGCACCTGTAGTTTAGATCCCTAATCAGTGTACTTTAAGTTGATCAGAAGGGAGATTATTTTGTGCAGGCCTGACCTAACCAGGTGAGCCTTTTAAAATAAATTCTGGAGGTCAGAGGCCAGTCCTCATGGAAACTGTCTTCCTTATTTTATCATGGTCTTTATTAAATGAGACATTATTCTGCATACAAAACATTTGCAAAATGAAATTGGGGGTCTTGCAAGAGGCAGGACTATTATATCAAGTTGATGGCAGTGATATGGGGGAGCTGTTCTGATATTTTGATGCCCTTGAAAAGTGAACCTCTGATAGAGGTATTTCAGCCAATGAGTGAGGAGTGGACAGTTGACAAGGACAATGATGTGTACATGTTTTAAAATATTTGGAGGGACACTTGGAAGCAGTGATAAAGTTCTTTGACTTTTTGTGCAGCGGAGCCTTTTTCATTGCACCAAGGAATAGAATATATTAATAGAATGTAAGATAGATTGTGACCTTGCCCCCTGTTGATACTTGGTGTGTTGTTTGCTTAATAATAACCTAAAATGATGTTAAATATAAACAAAACAAATTCATTTTTATGGTTTCAGTTCAAGATAAACCCCAGTCTACTGGTTTTTATCACTATGAAATACTGATTTCTGTTTTATGTGAATTCACTGTGCCAGATTTTCTTCCTAACAACTTAATGATAACAGGACTTCAGTAATAAATCATACATAATGCAAGTCTGGTATAAACTCCAAAATCCTTTATTCCAAGGAGCTGGTGAAAGCCCATAGCTAGACTGGGCAATGGCACATGTCCACTGGTCTGGATTCCTCTTCTTTTCTTTTTCTGGTCCAGATTAAAGTGGTCCTTTTCTCCCGGTTCCATGCAGATCTGCATTTAGCTACTTTTATCCAAAAATCTTCATGACCTTTTAGGGAAAAGTCAGGGTATGCATTGGTAAATATTCAGCATTTATTCAGAGTATTAAACATCCCTTGGCATTCTTGAGGTTGTTCCTCTAAAGATGGGTTGTAAATTGTTCTACATGTTGTTGGTATTTAGTTGCTGAGTCATGCCTGACTTGTTTGTGACCCCATGGTCTGAAGCCCACCATGTTCCTCTCTGTCCATGGCATTTCCCAGGCAAGAATACTGGAGTGGGTTGCCATGCCCTTCTCCCAGGGATCTTCCAGACCCAGGGATCAAACCGTGTCTCCTGCATTAGCAGGTGGATTCTTTACTGTCTGAGCCACCAGGGAGCCAAAATTGTCCCGCTGCTTCCTTTTAGCCTCGGGAACTCTCTTTTCTCTGCACTGGGCTATGGAGCTTTGTCTGCTTGCTGTGTTTTGTATCTTGCTGTTGCCATGCTGGGTGATGGAGAACACTCTCAGATTCACAGGTTGATGTGAAGAATAACTGCTGCTGGGATTCAGGCTGAGAATAGACTTTCCAAACTGGGTAGAGATCCACCCAGTGTCTTGGCCCTTCCCGATCATGTCGTGGAAAAGCTTGGGGACCCCAGGATGCCTCTGTTACTCTTCTCATGACCAGTAGGACAGGGGCTGTGATGGATAAGGGTATAGACTCAGGGGCCAGACAGCCAGCATCCGAACCCCAGTTCTTCCTCTCCTAGGGGCATGACATGGAGAAGTGACTCCGCCTCCCAGGGCTTTAGCTTTAGTTACATCATTTGCAACAAGAGCATCATTATTGTTCCTACCCAAGGTTTGTTATGAGGACTGTTGCTGTTTAATCGCTAAATCATGTCCGGTTCTTTGCAACCTCATCGACTATAGCCCACCAGGCTCCTGAGTCAATGGGATTTTCCAGGCACACTAGAAATGGGATTTTACTAGAGTGGGTTGCCATTTCCTTGAGTTATCTGGGGTGTGCTAAGTAAATGTCAAATAAGTGTTACAATACATTGGTCAGATGCCATTGCACTGAAAAATGAATTAACTCTAAGTTTTAGGCATAAGGTGACACAGAACAGCCTGGAGGAGCATGGTCATGTGTGTGGGTGAAGATGATCCCGAATCAAGGTGTGCTCAGCACCATTAAACCTTCTTCAAATGTCAGCTGCTGATATTGGCACGTGGGAAGTTTGCTAGGATTGAGGGTTCTAAATTATTCATGCAGGCTTTGCAGTCTTGGATCCTTTAATTCCATCACATCTCTAGTACAAAAGACAAAACCAATGTTTTCTGATTATAGATTTTGTAAAGTAAGATCCCTTCAGCCACGCCAGACTGGTGAAGCTATTTTTTATTTTTTATTTCTAATATAAGGCATGGCCTGCTGTATCTGTTTCTTCAGTGAAAGCCTAGAACTGGAGAAATACCAGGAGAAACCTAACTCCCTGAAAGGAAAAATCATGAGCAGAGGTGTTTTCATCTCTGGATGTGGTATCAAGCTCGTGAGACTATGCTTTGGGGTTTCTATACAAAGACAGAGGCTGACGATGGTAACATAACTCTTTCCAAAGGGAAGCAAATACCTATTAGTGTGCACGTGTGCCAAGTCGCTTCAGTTGTGTCTGACTCTGTGAGACCCTATGGACAGCAGCCCACCAGGCTCCTCTGTCCCTGGGATTCTCCAGGCAAGAATACTGGAGTGGGTTGCCATTTCCTCCTCCCACAAACAGGGCTGAGGCTTCTGCAGAGAGAGCGGAGGTTCTGCCTGTCTGTGCAGAGGAACCCCGTTCTGCCGTGGTCTTCTCTTTCTTGGCCTCAGCCTCTGCTTGTGTGTGTCTCGTGCTGGTTGTGCCCACCTGGCTGGACCCTGACCAAGACATGCCAGGATTCCCCCCTGGTGCTCCTACAGCCAACTCAGGCTCCCTGCCTTGAACCCCCTACTCCCTTAGATCCTCTCTGGCCTCCCTCAGGGCTGTGGGGAGACTCCTCTCTCTCCCGTCTCAGGTCTGGCCCTGAGGCCATGCAGGGTGGAACGAATGCTTCCTCTTTGGGGCTGCAGCCCATGACACCCAGCCCTCGGAACTCTCTTCTTTGCATCACGGGTAATTCCATCCCCTCCTGGCAGTGGGTGGGGAGCAGTGGGAGGGCAGCGGCCAGCCTCACATCTCTCATCGGTAGAGAGAGATACCAGCCCAGGCGTACCCATTAGTGGATACAAAGGATTAACATTTTCTTGGGCCAAGTTGAAAGGGATTACCTTCGTGCTTTGGTGGTCAGAACATTTGCTTTCCTTCCTGGAGTGTTGATAAGTACTTTTAAACCCGGGAGACAACTCGAGTCCTTAGGATTACAGTAACGAACTGGTGATAGTCACACTAACGATTAGAGTTCTCCCCTTTAAGGGCAATGGTTAAATCTCTCCCTCCTGAATTAAAATATGCTGCATGTCTACAAGTTTCAGAGAGAATGGGTGAGTGGGTGTGTTAACTGGGCGTAATCATTTATTAGTAATTCACACTTGCATGCATACACATCCCCAGTAACCAGGAATTATTGTGTGTTTATAGGAATAACTGGCTCAGAGGACGTTTCCTTCACATTACCCAGGCCCCCAGTTATGTGAAATATCATCAGGGCAATGTTCTAACGCCCTCTCTCTGTTCTCTTCTTTTTCCCTTTTGTCAAATAAAGACACAAGCAAAAGCAACCTCAGGAAGTGACTCGGGTCAAACTCAGAGCCTATTTACGTGTGCCAAGCTTGGTTGTTCTGTTCCGGGAACTAGCAGGTGGCATCATGACGGTGTTCAGAAGGCGGGCGGGCAGGGGAGGAGGAGTGTTGAGAGCACTCTGCTTTGATCATGTCCCAGAGCAGGGCTGGGAAAGGAGGTGTCTGTACACTTGGCCACTTTGTCGGGGCCTTTGCTGTGAACGTGAGTGTTAAGCCTCCACCTCGGAGCAGAGGAGGTCAGGTCTGGACACGGTGTGACGCCTGACGTTTACCACAACTTGCGTGTTCACAGAGGGGCTGCCTGGTGTGGTCCTTCCAGAAATCACGGTCTTTGCAGGAAGTTCTCCCATGGGAGGACTTCCAAGCAAGCTAGTTGGCATTTGATGGAGAAGATGGTGTTGGTGAACTTTGATTTTAAATTGAATTCAGGGCTTTTCTCACAAAGTACAAGAAATCAAATCTCATCTGTTCTCTGTTAACCCTGCACGTAGGTGCGTTCATGGAGGGTTGTGCGCGCTTGTGTAAGCTGAACAGCCAAAGGTAGGATTTCTCAGGTCAGGCCTTGTGATTTCTAAGGCCTAATTCATTTGCACCTTTCCTGAGGATAACGGTGCCTTAAAAGTCACTAGAGAAATGTGTATGCTTAGTCCTCAGTGGTGCCTGACTCTTTGCGACCCCATGCACTGTAGCCTTCTGGTTCCTTTGTCCATGGGATTTTTCAGGCAAGAATTCTGGAGTGGGTTGCCATTTCCGTCTCCAGGGGATCTCCCTGACCTAGAGATCGAACCCAGGTCTCCTGTGTCTCCAGCATTACAGGCAGATTCTTTACCCGCTGAGCCACTGAGGAAGCCTGAAATGGTCTTCCAAAGTGACTTTCTCAAAAGTTTGAAAAGCAGAGGAGATCTCAGAGGAAGGAACTGATAAATGGGCTCTCTCTACATTTGGGCTCACTCTTAAAGTTTTCTGTTCAAACCACTGAGTACAAAAATGTTTCCATTTCTTTTGGGGGCTGCTCCTGTTTCAGAGGGAGACCGAACTTGTGTCCTTTCTTTTCAGTGTATTTATTTAGTTGCAGGATAATCACAGTATTGTAATGGCTTTGGTCCTCCATCCCTGTGAATCGGCTGTCGTGGCAGCAGGAGAGGGTGGGATGATGTGAGAGAATAGCATTGAAACTTGTGTTCTTAAGGGCGACCGAGAAAGTTCCTTATTTTCCTTTCCACAACTGGTGGCACAGGGTGGGGAACTGAAGAAAGCTGGAGGGACCCCAACTGCTTCTCGCTTTGTGGCAGAGCATGCCCCAGGTCATGGGTGGGGAAACTGAGACCTCAGGAGCTTAAGAGACCCATTCAAGTGCGTATCCCCACCCGTGCCCCCTACCCAGGGAGGGCGGAGCAGCCCTGATGAATGAGTCAAAGGCCTGGTAACAGGTTGCCTGTGGAGCTCTCACATCCACCCCTCACAAAGTCTGCTGTGGTCTCTGGATGGGAACCCAGCCTAGGGCCTGGGAAGCGCGCTCTTGGCAGCAGGGGCCAAGAGGAAACAGATCTTGCACCTTTTTTATCCCATTGTTACAGGGTGGGACTCGGTTGCCCCCAGACAGGCTTGTTATGAAAGAAAGTTCACATCGATTCATGAGGCCCTGAGACCACTCCAGGTGAAAGGCCACAGGAAGTGCAGTGCTTCAGAGTGCGATGGAAGCTCGGGAGGGAACAAACCGAAATAATCGAGAGGTTCTCAGCTCGTAAACAGGGTTAGTCTGTTATTCATCCAGACTGCGGAATTTCAAACAGGAAGGCCTTAAATGTATCCAGAGAGGGTTCCTGAAGGATGTCTACAGTCTTGCCTCAGGGGAGCAGAAAGGAGTCTTTCCGCGGTGAGTCTTGGAAGCGTCTGGGGGTCACTCACCGCTCTGTGTTGCCTGGAGGGGAGGGGGCCTGGGGGCAGGCCTGAGCCTCTCGGGGCCTCCTTTCCCCACTGGGTCTTGCAGGTGTTTGGTCGTCTTTGTAGCCTGGCACGCAGCGGGCATTTAGTAAATATTACCATTTCTCACGAGAACTAGAGCTCCATCTGCATGAGACTCACACACCTGCTCGCTGGGGTGAGCGCTCTCTTCTAGACAGTGGCTATTTTCATATTTGGGTAAGTCTGCTGGGAAAACGTTAAATTGCTCAGAAAACTCGAAGGGTTTCCCTGGAAATAAAATAACAGTCGAACTTGGTGTAATCTGTCCTTTAAAATGAAAAGCTGTATTCAATTCCATAAAATGTCAATCAAATAATTTATTCTACCTATTAAACGTATCATAAAATGCTCAGAGTTTATCCGGGGAAATGGACTCACCAGCAAATAATTACAACATTGCATTGTTAGTTGAACCAAATGGCCTTGGAATTTGGTGGTGGAGGATGGAACTGGGACGGGGCTTCCATGGTGGGTGGATCTCATGTGGGCAGTGGGATCGTGGCTCCTCTTAGTGGGTGCAGATGGTGACTACGTTAGCTGGTTGGGCTGACGTCTACCCTCTCTCTACTGGGCAAGTTACATGCCTGGGCCCTGGGCTGCGTCCACTTGAAGGAAGGGATGCCTTCTCCTAATTTTCACAAAGGTGCCCAATGGGCTGGTAGTGGTTCTGCAGGGGATGTGCAGGGAGTGTCACAGAGGGTGGGTGCCAGGTGCAGGCGGGTCTTTGGGAGAGGAGCTCACCCTGATCTTCTCTCAACAGTTCTCCAGTAGAGGGTCTACTTGTGGTGACCCCAGGCTCCAGACCGGCCTGGAATCGGAGCCATCCCACCTCGTGTGTAGGCAGCGGTGAAGTGCACGCCAGGCTGCCGTGTTCTGCGGTTTACAGAGTGACTCGTGCCAAACAGAGAACTGGAGACAGGTTTGCATCTTACCACTAAGAGGCGAGCATCTGGTTTTCCTATCATGGTCCCATTTTAGTTTTCAAATCATAGATTATATTTTCTTTGTTTTTTTCCCTCCTATCCTTATTGAGAAATCTTTAGAAAATAAGATCTACTGAAAAACCAAACATATAGTGTTAACAAGGGCTCTTAAAGCAACGTTTGGTGTGACCTCAGCTTCAACGTTCAGGAGGTAATGGTAATATTTCTAAGCAGAATAAAGACAAATTTAACTTGTTTGATTTGATACTTAGGAAAAGTTTTTTCTTTTAATTTGATACTTTCAGTGAAAAGCTTAAGTGCTAGTATTTGTGTTGCATTCAAAATATACCTATGTGTTCTCAAATAACATTTCATACCATTGTAAACATCTTGCACACAGGCCCTTCTAAGTAAATATATCCTCTAACAGTGAACTGTGATACCTATTTCTTAATGAAAAACTAGGACTACATATCCCCACTATCATGTTGGTTTGCTGACCCCTAATAAACTGGACTAGAGAAGGAAATGGCAACTTGCTTTAGTATTCTTGCCTGGGAAAGCCCATGGACAGAGGAACATGGCAGGGTACGGTCCATGGGGTTGCAAAGAGTGAGACATGACTTAGCGTCTGAACCACTACCAACAATAAATCGGATTGGTTTTGATATTTGCTGTAATCATACATGTTGGAGTTTCAGGGATGGATCTGTGGTCAACTCTTGGGCCCCACTGGTCTTTAATTGCATGTGTATTTCTTAGACCACGGGTCTTTTGTGGCATTGGCAAGATCACTGCTAAGAGTGACATCTAGGAATCACTCAATGCATGCCAGCCAATTTCTGCTTAGGCTGAGTATTTTTTTCTCTTTTTTTGGCTTAATCATGTCAAATACATAAAGTATATATCAAAACTTAAATAGAAAATACATTGAAATAGACATATCCCTCAAAATTATTGTCCATGATGGTCAAGAAGCTTTCCTGTATGTTTTCTTCTAGTAGTTTTATAGTTTCCAGTCTTACATGTAAGACTGCAAATAGTGAGTTTAGCTCCAGATGGGTAGCATATGAGGTGTATATGGTTGAAATGCCTGGCAATGTTTGGAAATATGGGTCTGGAACTCAGTGGAGCAGGAGTCACACGGGATGCCAGCTCCATGCCTGGACTGGGAAGGTTCTCTGGAGGAGGAATGGCAACTGACTCTTGCCTGGGGAATCTCATGGACAGAGGAGCCTGGCGGGCTATAGTCCTTGGGGTCCTAAGAGTCCGACAGGACTGCGCACACACTGTTCAACTCAGTACAGGTTACCTTTCAAAGACGGTTGGAGACAGTCATTTCGGTGAGGGGGTGGGTGAGTGCAGACTGCATGGGATGGACAAGAAGCAGGAATTGGGGTGTGTGGGTCACGCCCTGACCCCGCTGGTGGGGGAGAGCAGGGCAGAGGCTGCTTGATGGGGAGGTGGGTAGAAGGAGGCAGGCAGTTCCCTGTCCTTTTTCCTGGGTGGGAGAAATCAGGGCAGGTTTCTAGGCTGCAGAGAGGACCCAGTCAACAGGGCAGAAATGGGGAGGGACGCTGCATAGGGCCAGGCCAGGGCAGTGGGAGGGCAGAGGTCCTGGGGCCCGGCGCATGCTGAGGCGCGCACTGGGAGGAGGGGGACCGGCGGCCTTGGGTACAGCCGTCTGCCCGAGGCTGGCCCGGCCTTCAGGCAGAGGGCAGATGGAGCTCGCTGAGCTGCGGTCACGCAGGGGCTGCTCTTTGCTTCTCCGTGGGCCTAGCTCTGTTTTTACAGGTAGCCTGGGGAACATATGGCCACCACGTGCCTCCTCAAAGGCTCTGCAGCTCATTTCCGGGACCTGATGAGGCAGGCAGGGTTTTCCCGGAGCTGGTGTCAGCTCTGACAGCCGTAGGTGCTCCCCTGGGGGTCTCAGAAGGCCACTAGCCCCGTGTGCAGACAAGAAGGAAGAAACAGAGCAGGAGCATGCCGCTGAGGCCCCAGAACCTGCAGAAATCCGGTGAGCTCTGCCCGGAGCCCTGTGCACTGGGAGGGTCTCCACTCCCAGTCCTGGTCTCCGGAAGCGCAGGGGTTGCTCGCCAGTGACTGTCACACGCCCTGCAGGTTCTGCCTCGTAGAGCAGCGGGCTGAGGTTTTGAACAAAGCGTGTTTTGTTGATCATTCTTTCAGGATGACAGTGTTGGGGGATTTTCAGACACTCTGAATTCCCCTCTAAATTCTGAACTAATAAAGACACACAGGATTCAGATAGGGTTGAATTTGTTTGCTGGAAAAACTGGACGGAATGGGGCTTGTGCTGTGCTGTGTTGAGCTCAGTCTCTCAGTCGTGTCCGACTCCTTGTGACCCCATGGAGTGTAGCCCACGGGGCTCCTCCATCCATGGGGTTCTCCAGGCAAGAACACTGGAGTGGGTTGCCATGCCCTCCTCCTTGGGATCTTCCCAACCCAGGGATCGAACTCAGGTCTTCTGCACTGCAGGTGGATTCTTTACTGTCTGAGCCACCAGGGAAGCCCATGACTACTGGAGTGGGTCGCCTATCCCTTATCCAGGGGATCTTCCTGACCCAGGAATCGAACCGGAGTCTCCTGCACTGCATGTGGACTCTTCACCAGCTGAGCTATCAGGGAAGCCCACTGGGGCTAATCTGTGAGGTCAAAATGAGTTTCCTACTCTTTTCTTCCTAAAGTGAACTCACAGGCTGGGTTTATGGGCCCCAGCAGGTGGAGGGCCTGCTACGGTGGCCCTGCAGTCTGTGGGTCTCAAAGCAAGCCCAGGAGAACAGAGGAGGGCCCTCCGTGGTCAGCCTTCTTTGGCTCTGAGCCCCGACTCTCAGAGAAAGGACAGCCAATGGTGGTCAGAGTCTCACGGTCCCACTTATTACACGCACCATCTTTACATTCCTCAGGAGGAGCCAGCAAGGTAAGAGAGAGGAGAGCTCAAGCTAGGGTGGTAGAAGTGAAAGCAGAAAGGGACAAAAGATTGTGTTTTATAGAAGCGGAACTGAGAGAATTATAAGTTCCATGTGCAGTGGAAGTGGAGAGAGGAGCTTCATGAAGGAGGATGCAGACAACAGCGTCTGTCACTGCAGAAAGTGTAAGAAACTTTTGGATCTGGTTATTAGGTGGTTAGTAGCAGGTCAGAGCTTGGTGGAACCAGCTATGGCTATGGGCACATAGAAGGTGATGATGAAAATGACAGTTTGGCTTTTGGAGGGCTTATCATTTTCTCTGAAAGTTCATGACGTCATAATTGTCACTTGATGCATGACAAGTGACCTTCAAGATTAGTGGTTTAAAACATCAACCATTTTCTTCTATCTCGCAATTCTGTGGATCAGAAATTTGGGTGGATGTCAGCTTAGCAATTCTGCTTCACACACACTCCTTTAGTGGCCGTAAGTGGCAAGTGGGCTGCTCTGGGTGGTGTGAGAGGGCTGGACTCCTGTGCATGACACCCGCGAGGGTCAGCTGGAAGGCTGGAGTCTCCTGGGCCCCCCTCCTCGACATTCACAGACGTCCTGAAATCACAAAGGCCTTTCTTTATCTTTAGCTCTGGAAACACACCCCCAAGATTCTTGGAAGTCATTTTTTTTTTTTTTTAATAGAGAAGATCTTTGAGGACATCTGCCTCGGACATCCTTAGCAGGACATTTGTCTGTCTGAAACCATCTATGAAACGCCACCTTAGTTCTCCTAAGGCCTTAACAAAAAACCTTGTGCTAACATCTTTGATCTTTGCCCTGAAGCCATCTTTCCCCTGCTTTGAGAATCTTTTGCTGGGAGAGGCTAAGGATAAGAGTTTATTTTCAAACCTAACAATCCATGGTTCCTTTTTATCTCCTCTACATTCTGCTGAAAAAATGAATAGGTCCCTCCTTGGTTCACCTTTGTCTTCTTGAATGTCTCAGTGCCTGCCAGAAGAGATCTGTATGCTGCCAGCAAAGCTCCTCAGCCAAATCCGGGAATTTACAGATGATGCCTTTCATTTTCCATGTTACTGCAAGGGATGGTTTGTTAAACAACTTGCTCCTGCATAACACACACCATCTTCTCCCCAGTCTCCAGTAAAAATTTCTCACTGTTCTTTCTTTTCACTGACAGGTCCTTTGAAGCATTTCAGACCTTTTTCCACCACCAGGCCCCAAACCCAGCACTGCATGTTGTAATTTTTGTCATAGCAGCAGACTGCTTCTAGGTCAAAACTTTTTTTTTTCTTTCTCATCCTAATAGCCTGTGGCTGCATAACAAACTAACTCAAAAATTAGTGACTTAAAACATAATTTTTTTTTTTTACACTTCATATTTGGGAAGTGAAGAATTTAAGCAGGGCTCAGCTGCATGGTTCTTCTGTTCCATGTTGCATCAAATGAGATTACCTGTTATTATTCAGCTGGCAGTTAGGCTGGCTTGGGAGGATTTAAGACAAGATCCCGGGGCTTGGAGCTCCTAGCAAAGAGCTCCAGAGCCCTAGCTCTCCTTGGGCTCTGGCACCCTAGCAAGGATGGAGGGAAGGCTGGACTCAGCCAGGTCCCTCCTCCTCCCCTCGCATCTCAGGGCTTCCCCATAAACCCTCTAAGGCAGGATGATCCAACTTCTTACGTGGTGGCTCAGGACTCCAGGAAACCAAAGTGATAGTTGCCAGTCCTTTTGAAGTGAAGCTATGCCCAGACCTGACCTCGTGTCATTTTCTCTGTACTCTACTAGTCGAAGCAGTCAGAGACTTGCCTCAAGCCTATGCGAGGAGAAATGGTTCCCTTCCCTTAGTGGGAGAAGTATCTAAAAACACGTGGCCATTTTTACTCACAGTAGGTCATCAATCAAGTTGATCTGTCATAAAAACCATCTGCAGATATATTCTATCAGCATGTAGTGCATAGTGGGCATTTAGTAAATATTCTTAACTTACTGAGTGAAGCAAATTAATTTATTTCCCAAAGGGAGTAACAGAGTACAGGAGGGGCCTTTGTATTAACAGTAGAGTTACATTCTTCGTTTCTGTGAACTTGCTCTGTGCCCTTGTGTGAATCCCTCCACCGCTCCGAGCCTCAGTTCTTTTATTTGCAAAATGCTAATCTTCCGTTATGTACCATATAAAGTTGTTCTGCTATACTTCATATAGAAATCGGAAACACAATACGTTAAAGACTTTATAAGATCCAAATCGTTCAGTGTTCAGCCGAGCTTTAGTGATTAAGCAGAAGGGCACTGGAGTCAGGCTGTCAAGTTCACCTTCGTTTCCCGTGTGGTCTCGGTCGGCTTCCTAATCCATCTGAGTCCTCCTTCCGTTAACTGGAAAAAGGCTGTTACAATCCCCATCTCATGCAGCACACGGAGCACAGTAGACTCGATAGACTCAGCGCTGCTCTGTTTCTCCTCAGTGCTCTGAGGCCACAAGTCAAGGTTAGCTTTGAGCGCGCCTCGTGTTAAGATCTGTGTGTATAAGTCAGTGCAAGGAAGGGCGAGAGCCATCCCATTGCAGTGTGAACAGCTCAATCAACGGGGCAGAAATAGGACAATAGTTTGGAAAATTGATCCCAAAACAAGTCTGTATGTTGCTATGCATCAACAAGTCAAACAGTGAAAAATACCCATAAAAATGGTTTCTTCCATAGCCGTTTGATTTCTGTCTAACGAGACAGCTTGTTATTACCCGTTAAGTCCTAGATTTAGCAGTTATGTCAGAAGTCTGTGTCTGTGACATAGTTAATCCTCAGTGGGTATGCCTTGCATAATCAGCTGGTATTTAATTAACATGTGAAACTTTCCTGTTAAACCTAAATTAAATATGTGGTGGGTCTATTTGAGATCATTTGGAATGTTGTCAGAGCAATGTTTTCCTCGCTGAAACATTTTGTCAAATCCTAGAGTTTCAAACACTCACATGAAGAGGAAATCAAGTAAGGGCTTCCCAAGGAGCGGCTGTAGGGGGGTTTAGTGCGATGATAAAGTAGGGAATCTCCGCTCCCAGGGGCCCTTCTCCTTGTGAATGGAGCAGCAGTTCTCCAAGTGTGGCCTCTGGCAGGTGCCGCTGTAGCCCTGTGAGAAATGCAGGTTCTTGGGCCCTCCCCAAACCCACTGAAATGGAAATGCTGGGAGAGGTCCAAGGGATCTGGGTTCTCATAGACCTCTAGGTCATTCTGAAGCCCATCTGTTGACGGACCACCAAACTAAGGTCTGGTGGTGGGGCGGGGGATACAGTGAATATAAACCATCCCTGGAAAACTTCACCTCATTACATCACCACCTAGAAAATTACCTGCCCCCAGAGGAGATCTGTATCTTGGCAATTCTTTCTTTTTTGTCTTTATTATATTAAACGTGTCAATCAAGAATCCTGGTTCCCCTGGTGAGGAGTAACTGGGATATAAATGTGTGGTTACAGATATAAATTCTGAAATGACTGCAGGAGGTTCACGTTTACTTGACATTCAATGGGAAGAGATGCTGTCTTCTGCCTGGGCTGCGTGTCCCCCTCTCCCCGTCAGCTGGTTTCGGCATACCCTTTATTCATGTGCTCCTCTTGGCTGTCCCTCCCGAGTTCAAGGACATCGGATGCCATCTGTAGACCGCATCGCCAGAGAGTTAGTTATACACCCGAGCCCACAGGGAGGCCACATGAGAGATATAAGCTGGAGCACTTCAGACGTGCGGCGGGCGAGCAGAGAGGGAGGTGAAAGACGCCTTCTGTGATGTGGGAGGCAAATTCTAGGAGGCGTCTTCAGAGAGCTGGAAGGAAGGAGTGAACGAAGAGAGGGCAGGCATCTCTGGGCAAGTGCCATGTAGGGGCTCAACCAGGGACAGAGATGGTCTCCAGGCCAAGCGGGCTTTTGTGTTCGAGCTGAAGTCAACCCGCGTTGCTGCCAAAACGCACGGACATCTCACGAAGGACAGAATGCAGACGGCGGCGGCTCGGCTGGGAGGGACTGACAGGACGGTTTCTCTGTCACCAGGACAGGACAGGCAGAACAGCGTGCAGCACCTCGTCCCAAGCCTTTCCGGACACACGCAATGACGGGGAGGGGGAAACCAAGTCCTCATATGGGTGGGAGACACGGAGAGAGCACGGGCCCAAGCCTGGTGTCCGAGCTGGTTACGCTTAGATAGCACAGCTTATGAGCTGGCTATGGTTAGATTTGCACGTATTTGTCAAACACCAGGCTGAGATGTCAACTAGGGATCAAATCATTCCATCTCGAAATGAAGCAAAACTCTTCCGGTCTATGATTTTCATTTGTGAGAATTTCCCTGGCGCAGTGCTTATCCTTAGCTTTTCCTCTTTCATTTGTAGGCGGCTCTCACCTTTCCAAACAAGAGGGCCTCTGGTAGGGAAACTGAGACCGTGGCGTTGGTGACCTCAGACTCACGTGAACGAGGTGCCCAAGTGTGGTCTAGAACACTAACTTCCTCCAGCAGCATCACCACCGACGGCCACCGAAGAGCTGGAGCGGTTCCGGGCTCAGGAACAGTTGTGAGCGAGCACTGCGTGAGCAAATGCAGGCTGGCATAAGGTGCAGAAATAATGAAACCTGTGGTCTAGATGATTCGGGCCACAGGAAATCTACCCCAGGAGCACATCATCACCGGAATGGAGAGGGCAGAAGGTCATATGTTACGGACAGGTTCCCCATCCGACGCAGTCTACCTGCAGCATCTGCCTGCCTGTAGGAGAGGGAGTCTGGGCTGCAGCCGCCAGTGGGTGGTGGCTCCCTCTCCTTAGGGAAGGTCAGGCTGGTCTGGCTCCAACAGTGACCAGGCAGGTCGAAAGGCAGGAGGGAATAATGCATAACCAACTTGGCCAAAGGAGCTCCCAATGCTCCCCTTCCCCTGCCAACCGTGGGCTCTTCTTTGGCTTGGTTGGAGCAGCTGAGGGTGGAACTCAAGAGTCCAGGGCCACCTGGTCCTCAGCGCCCAGTCCTGCTGAAATAGCAGAGCTGTATAGGAGTTCTTTTCATTGTGCATGGAGTGTAGGCACAGTGGGCTGCTCGTGACCTCTCATCCTGGATGCCCTCCTGGCTCCGGAGGCGTGTTTAATGGCTCTTCACCACCCCCACACAAACACACACATATGGGGGTTAGGGAAAGACAGACTCTTTCAACAGGTGGTTGAAATCTAGCAGCACTTTGGAGGCTGGTCTAAACCAGAGGCTCCTAAGCATCTTTTCCCACTAATAAATAGAACCGATTTTGAGACATATTAGCTGTAGGGGGTCCCTCTCCTTTCAAGACTGGATTGTGAATATAAAATGTAAAATGTTTTATGTATAAAAAAATCTCATAGTGTGTGTGAATCACTCAGTTGTGTCCAACTCTTTTGTAACCCCATGGACTGTAGCCACCAGGCTCCTCTGTTCATGGAATTCTCCAGGCAGAAATACTGGAGTTGGCTGCCATTTCCTTCTCCAGAATAATCTCATAGACTGTTCATAAACTGGTATGGCACATACAATGAACATCAAAGTCATATTCAGAGTAAACCTTGTATTTAAATAGCTCAGACCTTTTCCCCCTTGAATTCCATAATTGTTTTCTGGCCCCTAAGAAAATAATAACATCAGTATTTCATAGATAGGGAAGGAAAATCAACAAGATGGGTCTAAACCTGGCTGTGCAACCAGATTACCTGGAAATGAACAAAGAAACACAGGCAAGAGAGCCGAGCAGAACCTGTCTGACAAAACCACAAGTAATTCATAGGCTGCCGCTCAGGCTCAGGGAGGGGAGGGACGGACGTGGGAGAAGTCCTGGGTCCTGGATGCAGCCAATTAGACGCCCCTGGTGTTCACTCTTCCTTCCTCCTCTCTCAACCCCGCTTCCTCTGGTTACTTCTGGGACTTCCTGTGTCGCTTCCTGCTTCCGTAAAAACTGAACTTTAACATTTCCTAAGACTTCTAACAGCTCAAGAAAAGCAACCCCTCTCTTCCTCCTTGAAAGAGAAATGTCTGGAGTGTGAATCTGAACAAAGGGGGGTCTAGTTGGGAGGACCTGGCTTGTCCTAGTAGACACCCCCACTCTTGGCTAATTGCAGACCTTGGCTAATTTCACACGAAATTTTCTGCCTGTGTCCAGCAGCCTAGAGATCAGAGCCCCAGCCCCAACCCCCTTGGGATGTATGCTATTGCGGGCTGACGTTGGAGCATCTGGGAACACATCCAGAACAAGTAATGATCAGATGAACAAAAAGGAGTGGAACTGTCATCTGAAAGGGGGCAGTGCCTGGGTAGGAACCAGAGGAGTCCCTCCAGCTTCAAAGTCTTCCTTGATGACCGCGAGGCCCGTAAGGCCTAAGCCCGCCCTGACTCTTTTCTGCTTGGCCTTACTTGAGCTTGACCAAGCGCCCTTGTGTGTGCCCTGAGACACCGTCAACCTGCTGGGCACAAAACAGGTGCCCTTGGGCAGCATTTTGCTACTGTAATGACATGGAGGGTAAAAGCAATCGGCAGTCACAAGAGCCTTCGGGGGAGAGGTCAGGAGCAAGGTCTGGTTCCCCCACACCCCTCAGCCCCCAGCGAACGAGCGGTCCACACTGCCCGCCCGAGCCGGCGTTTCTAGCCAGTTAGGATGCCCTGTCCTCCTCCCCAGAGGGTTTCAGGGAAGGCTGAAACGGGAAGGCCAGATGCGCAGATGTTCTCCGCATCTCCACCCGCAGCGGGGAGGTCGTTGCCAGGCCAGCGGGATGGGGACGCAGCTCGCTGCCGCTGTGCGGGGGTGCTCAGAGCCGCACCTGCCAGGCCCACCCGGGTGCGGGGGACCGCGGTTCAGCTTGGCTCTGGCTTCCGGCTGCCGGCAGGCTCGGAAAGGGTAGGGGGAGAAATATTGCAACGTGGGCTGGGTGAACAATATTTGCTAAATTTAGAGCCATTTGCACCGGCCAGTTCTCAGTTTGGTAGTAGATTTTGAAACAAACATCCTTTATCTGGCAAGGGAAGTGATGCTTAGAAGTAACTGATAAGTACTTGGTACAACTGGCGTAAGGGTGCGTTGAGGGGCAGATTTCTCACGAGCCAGCCTTCAATGTCCATCACAGGTTTGGCAACGAAAGGGACTCTGCAGCAGGGCCGCTGGGAAATCTGTGGTTGTTGCGAAGCTGCCGAAACAGCTGTTGGGTGCTTGTCCATGTCCTCCCCTGCGGCTCCGGCAGACCTCCAGCCGAGGGGTGGGGCCCCTGCCTGCTTTGCGCGGTTCAGCTGTTCGGGGGTGTTATCAAACCCGAGAGCTCAGGCCCCTGAGCGACCCACCTGGGTGGACAGAGAGACCCCCCCGTTCAGTGTCAAGGTCTCTGGTGCGGCGGGAGTACCTGCTGGCTGCTCCTGGGGTTGGGTTTTAGGGAGGGATGGAGGGAGTCTTTCCCTGAGGGAAATGGAGGCTGGCAGGGGCCCAACAACTCATCCTTCAGCCGCAGGATGGCCGGACCAGGGGGCTGGACATTCAGTTCAGTTTGTTGGGTGCAATTCAGTAGCTCTTTGAGCGCCCACCGTGTGCAAGGGTTCAAACACTGGAGCAGACAAAAACGGACCAGACTCCGTGGGCAGGGCCTTGCCCTTTGGTGGGGGACACCCAGCAACACCAAGACACAGGCGGGCGATCAGGGTGGGTGTGAGAAATTGACTGGCGGGGGGAGGGGCCTGTGCTGGAGGGAGGAGGTCCTCTGGCCTTCCTTAGCAGGACAGAGGCAGAAGCTTGCCTGGGTGGTTTTCCACTGCTGACCTCCTGGGTGCTCTTTCTTTGATGGCCTACATCTGTTTGGTTTTAAACATCAGATTTTTGGAAAGATAAAAATGCAGTATTTTCTGATCTATGAGCGGCTGTGTCTTGACCACAGGCAGCCACGCTGGTTTGGGGAGAGGACCAGAGCCCAAAATGCTGTGATATTTATGTGGGGGCGTCTAGCTGTGTTTTATCAACTTTTATTTTTTACGTGGAAAGCACGGTTTTTGCTGACCCTTTTCCGCACCCTCTGCGTGGTCACCTGACTGGGTCCCTTCTGTGCAGGTTGGAGCCTCTCTGGGAATTAAAGTCCCCTGGGACAGGTGGGCCCAGCAGTAATTGGGTCTTTGGTGCTTCAGGAGAGCGTGATGTCCAGAGCTTTTTTGGGGCGGCGTCTCTTCATTTTTGATCTCTTTCAGTCACAGTTTAATGAACTCGCTAATTATACTTGGTCCACCGTAGGTTTGCACTCATCAAAACTGATGAGTGAAGAACTGCGGTCCAGGCCTGTTGAACTAGTTCACTGAAGCTTTCCTCCGTCCTCCCTGCTTGTCCCCACCATCACCTCCATCAGGCCCAGAACTGGGCCCCTGCTCAGCAGCTCCGGCAGCTTCCCAGTCTCTCCTGATTGACCGCTCGCTTTTCAAAACGTCTGCTCCACATTGCTGCTCCTGCCCTCTGAGGTGCGTGGAGCAGAGCTCAGACGTTGATGATGAGCCCCGTGAGGTCAGCTCTGGCTCTGACGGGGCCTGGACGGCTAATCTCCAGTAATAGGAACCACGGTGACCGTTGGCCCTCTGCCGGGGGTGCGGGCGCCCCCCTTCATGTGGCTACAGCTGACTGTTTCATCCGGACCTCAGCTCCAGTCACCCCCGGCCCAGTGACCTTCCTGACCCTGCCAAGTAAAATAAGCACCCAGCAGGCCAAATCACATCACTTCATTTATTTTAAAATTTTATTTTTAAATAGAAGTATATTGATTCACGATGTGTTAGTTTCAGGTGTACAGTGGAGTGATCAGTTATATACATATATATTCTTCAGATTCTTATAGGTTGTCACAAAGGAAGGGATGAGATGGTTGGATGGCATCACCGACCCTTTGGACTGTAGCCTACTAGGCTGACTCTGTCTGTGGGATTTTTTCAGGCAAGAATGCTGGAGTCGGTTGCCATTTCCTTCTCCAGGGAATCTTCTGGACCCAGGGATCAAATCCACGTCTCCTGCATCTCCTGCATCGCAGGCTGATTCTTTACGCGTTGAGCCATCAGGGAAGCCCAGGTTATCCCAAGATATTGAATATATTGATGATTCCTTGTGTTATAGTCCCTTCTCATGAGTTTCATTTCATTTGTGCCTGACACTTAACACTCCCTGACATTTTTCTCATTTGCATCTCTGTCACTGTCTGTCTGTCTAGCTATTAGTCCATCTCATCTTGCTGCCTCTTACCTCTTTCTCCGTCTGTCTCATCTCTTGATTCAAGCTCCCCAGGAGAAGCTTGCTCCACTGTTCGCTGCAGTGTCCCATGTTCAAGCCACACTTGTCACATGGCAGGCGCTCAGGAATTATCCACTGAATGAGTGACCTGTGTGTGGCTGAGCATAAACAGGCAGCGGAGTCAGGCCACGGTCAGCTGTCAGCGTCACCTGCCCCTATCTGCTCCTAAGTGGGCAGGGAGCCAGGCTGGGGGAGGAGGAGCAGGGGTCTGGAGAGGGTGCAGCTAGTGACTAGAGGGAATGCGCTGTTCGTGTTGCTGCGTTTAAAATGGACCACCACCCAGGACCTACTATATCGTGCAGGGAACTCTGCTCAGTGTTACATGGCAGCCTGGGTGGCAGGGGTTTTTGGGGGGAGAATGGATACACGTGGGCTCCCCAGGTGGTGCTAGTGGTAAAGAATCTGCCTGCCAATGCAGGAGACAGAAGAGACTCGAGTGCTATGCCTGGGTCAGGAAGAGCCCCTGGAGAAGGAAATGACAACGCCCTCCAGCAGTCTCCTTTCCTGGAGAATCCCACGGACAGAGGAGCCAGGTTGGGCTACAGTCTGGAGGGTCGCAAAGAGTCAGACACAGCTGGAGTGACCTAGCATGGGTGCATGAGTATGCATGGCTGAGTCTCTGCTGTTCACCTGAAACTGCCACAACACTGTTGATCGGCTGTGCTCCAATACGAAATGAAAATTTAAAAAAGCAAGAAGGAATGTGGGCATCTGAGGGAAAAGAGAACGTCTGGGCGGCTGTTCTCTATTATTTCATGTTTGCAGGATACTGTCAAATACCAGAAATTTTTGGCGGTGCCCTTGAAGAGTTCAAAAGTTTAAAATCGCCACAACACAAGTGAGCACTGTGCTGGTGAAGAAAACCGTTTACCACCCCTGTTAGCTTGCCAGGGTTGCTGTAAGCAAGGGACACGGCCGCGTGGCTGACCCCTAGTGCCTCAGAGTTCTGGAGGCCGACGCCAAGGTCAAGGTGGCAGCAGGGCCGTGGCTCCCTCTGAAGTCTGCAGGGAAGGTTCTTCCAGCTTCTGTGGTGTCAGCGAGCCTCGGTGTCGCTGGGCTCGTGGGCACGTCAGCCCATCGCCCCTCTGGTTCTCACACGTGTCTCTCCGTGTCTGTCTCGGGGTTTGCTCTCCTCTCCTCGTGTAGGCACCAGTCGTGCAGGACCAGGGCCCACCTTAATGCCCTCATCTTCACTTGATTACGTCTTCAAAGACCATTGTTTCTGAATAAGGTCACACTCACCGTTGTGCGCATGCTGGGTCTCAGTCGTGTCTGGCTCTTTGCGACCCCATGGACTGTGGGTTGCCCTGCTCTTCAGTCCATGGAATTTTCCAGGCAGAAAATTCCAGTAAAAACTCCAGTTTTTTACTGGAGTGGGTTGCTGTTTCCTCCTCCAGGGATCTTCCTGACCCAGGGATCAGACTTGCATCTCCAGCATCTCCTGCATTGGCTGGCGGATTCACTGGGCTACCTGGAGAGTGGGAACTTCAACATATCTCTTGGGTACACAGTTCAGCCCTCAGCAGCATCCTAGCCCCGTTCTTGTGTGTTCATGGGGCATGCGTCAATGAGTCACCATTTTTCTTAGTTCCGACCTTGACCCTGTGCCCCAAGTTGACCTTCATGCCACATAGTGGGTTTGTTTGGTGCACCCAGTGACCCACATTTGGAGTCATGTGTGATGGTGTATCCGTCATGTGAGGGTGCCGAGGGGTGGGGCCCACAGGCCGGTGAGGGGAGATGAAGTGAAATGCTAGAGTGTGTTTCCTGCAAGGCAGGGATGAGCCCTACACTGGACTTGAAGTCCTGTTCCTGTCTGTTAGCTCCTTGGCCTTGGAAAGGTGACTGCCATGCCTGGCTCGAGGTCGAGACTCCTGGGTGACCCCAGGGGGTAGCACCTGACCGCTCGCAGGTCAGCTCCAGCCGTAGCCACCGAGTCTGCTCATCTTGGAGAGGATGCGGCTGCCGCTGCCCAGTCGCTTCAGTCGTGTCCATCTCTGTGCGACCCCACAGACGGCAGCCCCCAGGCTCCTCTGTCCCCAGGATTCTCCAGGTAAGAATGCTAGAGTGGGCCGCCGTTTCCTTCTCCCTGGAGAAGGTGAGTCCTTGCCTAAAACCTCTTTAAGAGTTCTTGTTTTCACCCATATGTTGATTCGGAGTCACAATCAAATTTGGTTTCTTAGTTCTTTACCTTGAACAATGTATTTTTCCAAGAAGCCAAGATAACTTCATTTTGAATCAGAGTTTCTAAGTCCTTAATTAATCAGTCAAGGTCCCGGTGCCAATCAAGAGGCGGGAAGAACGTGCACTTTCTTGCTCTTGGGGAAGAAGCCAGCCTGGCAAAGCGTCCGGGCCCGTGGTGAGAGGCATGCAGACGCTGTGGTGCAGGGCCCGATGCCCTGCAGGTTGTGGCAGCAGCGTGCCAGCCCCCCCGGTGGCCCGGCAGGCGCGCCCGGAGCCGACCGGAGCCAGCCAGAGCAGGGCCCAGGGGCCGGGGCTGCGGTGGAGGGGGCAGCAGGTGCAGGCTGTCTTCGTGTGAGGGCCCCCGCTCAGGGTGGAATGGCTGATTTCACTCTCCCCTAGAGGCGGGGACCTGGTCCCTAGAAGTCCTGTCAGGCGTGGTCTCTGGTCTCTGCACATCCGCTCCAGCCCCTCACAGCTGCAGAGCTCAGCTCACTGTGACTGACCTCCCGCAGCTCGGAGAGGGGAGAGAACCCCGCAGTCTCTGAGGCCCGAGATGGGGAGGATGCAGATTTATCTTTTGGCGGGCAGGCTGGCTGTCAAGCCAGGACTCTTCCTGGGTGTACATCTGTGAGGACTTCTTTTACAGAAAGTATCCTAGGAGTGTTGTCGGAAAACCCAAGACCACTGTATGGCTGCAGGGTTTGGGCCAATGTTCCTCAAAATTAAATAAATTGTGTGTACTATTGCATTACATGAATACCTACAAATATAAAACTGAGAGAAAAATCTACCCTTCTAGTTCTTTTTTTTAAAAATTTCTCGTGTATTTATTAATTTATTTTCTTTACATTATTGTGTTGGTTTTGCCATACATTGACATGAATCCGCCATGGGCAAGATGCATGGATAAGTTCAATACAGAGACAATTATAGAAAACAAAAATTCAGATTAGTATTAATTTCTTGTGATGACTGAGGCTCTGCTGGGAAAAAAGCCAATGCCTTTTCTTTTGTGCTGTGCTCAGTCATGTCCGACTCTTTGTGACCCCATGGACTGTAGCCTGCCAGGTTCCTCTGTCCCTGGAATTTTCCAGGCAGAAATACTGGAGTGGGGTTGCCATTTCCTCCTCCGGAGAATCTTCTCAACTCAGGGATCAAATCCACATGTCCTGCATCTCCTGTGCTGCAGTTGGACTCTTTACCGCCTGAGCCATTGGAGAAGTCTGCATTTGCTTTTACTGCCAATCTATTATTCTGATAGAATTAATGTATCAGTGCCCCCTAAATATTAATATAATACTGAGCAATCTTTAGAAATTGGTGAATTTGGTGAACTGAAAATTTACCAAAGTCTTTTCTTGCATATTTACTGTTACACTCATTACTAATGACCCCCTAGTCCATGGGGTCACAGAGTCAGACACAACTGAACAACTTTCACTCAGTGAGCAGTATACAAAGATCCAATCCACATATTGCATCTACTCCAAATACAAATGCAATCGTTGTGCTAAAGTCTGCATGTGTCCCTGCTGTGTTTCCTATGATGACTGTGTCCTCCCCCACTGTCCTCTACTCAAACTATTGCAAAACCTTTTCTGTACCTTGAGTTGGGAACGCAGGGCTTATTAAGGCCTCTGTTCTCTCCCCACTAGTCTCTAAAACCATCCTCTTCGTCACACCACTTATCTCATTGGACCTAAAATGCACCCGTGTTTTGCGGACCGTTTAGAAGGATATACTGCTGCCAATTCAAGTAGGAGACGCCATCATTTAAAAAAGGTGAAAAACTATACATATCAAAATAAGTGCAACTGAGTAATTTTGGCAAATGTTTATATAGCTTTTATGTGCTAGGCTTTTTCTAAGTGTTTCTGTACACTTCATTTATATCACAGCACCCTATGGGGAAATGTATTAATCCAAACAGCCTGGCCTGTGCTGTGGTAACAAGCAACACCTCATGGCTTAACTCGGTAGATATCTCTTTCTTGTGCACAAGTCATTTATGAAAGCTCAGTTTCCATCTTATGTCACCTCCAAATCAGTTTGAACATGCATGATCATTTCTCTAGGGGCAGGAAAACCTGGAACATCAGCTCTTAAATATTTCTCTCCCAAAGTCACTCACATCACTTTCACTAATGTTTCATTGACTAAAACTTCACAGACTGCATCAGCTTCAAGAGGACATGTACTGGGGGTAGACGAGAATTAAAAATCTTGTTGAAAATCGTGTTTGGGACCTGTAGATTATACCCATTTAACAAGCAAGAAAACTTAGGCTCAGACAGGTTAAGTGCCTTACCCAGGACCCTACAGTTAAAATGTGGCGATGCTAATATTTGAAGCCAGCCAGCGTCACTCTTAACCACTGTTCTTTTGTCTCTTGCTGAGATGTTACACATCACTCCATCTTGGTGGTGGATTTTATGATGTCCAATGAAATCTGTTAAATAACTTGAGAAATCAAACCTTTAGGATTTGAAAAAAGATGCTTCTTGACTGTAAATGGTTATTTCTGAACAGATTTTTTTTTTAAAAAAACTGGTTAACCTCAACATACGTTTACCTGGAAGATTACAGGGCTTTGGCCTGAGGGCAGGGCAACCTAAAGGCAGCATATCAAAGGTACAACAGGTAATATACCTTTAAGTGATCACTGGGTTTATAAGCCCAGACTTGAACTTGAGCTTTGAAACAGCACAGAAGGAACATGAAGGGGCATCCCTCTACACCATCCGACCCAGATGACACATTATTTTTGAAGATTTTTAAAATGAAGACCCCCAAATAGGAAAATATTCTCAGATTAACATTCTCACCTCCAAGACTGATACATATACTTCATTTTGAAACTCCCTGGCTCGGAAGGTTTTAAACCAACCACAGTGCAGAGGATCTGAGAGCTCTTCTGAGCTGAGATGTGGTCAGTGTGGTTTTCCATTTTCACGGGCTCATTGGGATTGTAATTATTCTGATATATGTGAAGATCAATGACAGGCAGTGTGCCTATCAGCATGCTGAACACAGAAGATATTCTTTGCTTGCTCCAAATTTGTCATTCACTTATCGATACTCTTTTCACAGAATTGTCAGGTTGGGGCTCTAAGTCACTTTAGAAAACCTGAGACCCTTAAACTAATGACCGAACAGAATGACGTGAGTGAGTAGGCAGTCTCAGTTGTGAGGCATTTGATTCAGGGAGCAGGTTGCCATTTCCTCCTCCAGGAGATCTTCCCAACCCAGGGGTCAAACTCACATCTCCCGCACTGGCAGGCAGATTCTCTACCGCTGTCCACCTGGGAAGTCCATATATATGGATTCGGCTGCAGTGGGCCTTCATGGCTCACATGGGCTCTCTCGGTCGCAGTGCCTGGCCTTCTCTAGTTGTGACACATGGGCTGAGTCACCCCACAGCCTGGGGGACCTCATAAGAGTTCCCGGACCAGGGACTGAACCCTGCATCAGAAGGCAGATTCTCAACTCCTGGGCCACCAAGGAAGTCCCAAGGTGTTTGATATTGAAGGTCACCTCTACTTTAATTATTTTCCCTCTAAACTCATTAGCTAAGAGTTTTAAAAATAACTACATATAGAAAGGATGGATATGGGGAAGAGGAGGCAAGATTTGGGCTGGGAGGCCGGGTAGATGGTGGCTGCAGTGGGTGAGGAGGAGGGTGAAGGGGCTGTGACACATGCTGACGGAGACGGTAGGGCAGGGCGCTTCCCACGGGCTGTATGTCTGTACAAGGCAGGCTGAAGGCACGATAGGCCCGTTCTGTGTAGTTTCAAGGTGAGCGAGTTATGGCTCTGGTCCTTCTAGCCAAGAATCTCTTGTTCTGTCTTTAAAAATACATTCGATCAAGTCACCCGGGTGGTGCTTTTCAGGTTGCAGAAACAAAGCATGATGCCCTATGGACAGTTCTGATTAGAGCATGTGTGTAGATCGGATAAAGCCCCACCCTTACACCATCAAGTATGCTTGTTAATTTAGAGCAGATTCGAATGTTGGAAATTTCAAGCAAATGGACAGGACTTGAAGTTCTTGGTGAGCTGGTGGTGGGGGGAGTGGAGGAGAAGCACTTCTCAGAGATTGAGTGAGGATAAGATGCAGACTAGGAGCCACCAGCACGAGCGATTCTTACTCAGACAAATCTGGAATGGATACAGCTGGAAGCAGGAGGGCATCGTGTGAAGATGGGCCTTTCAGAGCCAAGAAGCTGCAGCGTGACTCCCCAGGCAGAAGCCACGTGGAGGAGAGCTGATGTGTCTGGGTGTCTGAGAACTGCCCCTTCCAGAAGCCTGGCTTCCCAGCAGGCCTTGTTCCCCAAGGTAAATATGACTGTACTGCTATAGGTAAGAGGGGGCAGATAGAGAGTGTTTCTTCCCTGTGATTCAGGACAGAACACGTTGCTTATTTATTTAAACTATTTGCTTGGTCACGTGGCATGCAGAATCTTAGTTCCTTGACCAGGGATCAAATCCACCAACCCTGCAGTAGAAGTGAGACGTCTTAACCCCTGGACTGCCAGGAAAACCCCAAATTAACTTAATATTATTATTTTTTACAAGTGCCTCCATGTGCCCATTTAAGCTCACCTAACCACTGTGACTCCAATACTTTGGCCACCTGATGTGAAGAACTAACTCATCGGAAAAGACCCTGATGCTGGGAAATATTGAAGGCAGGAGGAGAAGGGGGCGACAGAGGATGAGACGGTTGATGGCATCACTGACTTGATGGACATGAGTTTGAACACCACTGAGTGATTGAACCCTATTGAGAGCTGCAGTTCATGGGGTTGCAAAGAGTTGGAAGTGACTGAGCGACTTCCTTTCACTTCACTGGAAAAACCATAGCTTTGACTGTAGGGACCTTTGTTGGTAAAATGATATCTCTGCTTTTTAATACACTGTCTACATTTATCACAGATTTTCTTAAGCTTCTTGTCCTGCATACAGGTTTCTCAAGAGGCAGGTAAGGTGGTCTGGTATTCCCATCTCTTCAAGAATTTCCAGTTTGTTGTCATCCATTCAGTCAAAAGTTTTAGCATAGTCAATGAAGCAGAAGTAGATGTTTTTCTGGAATTCTCTTGCTTTTTGTATGATCTGATGGATGTTGGCAGTTGATCTCTGGTTCCTCTTCCTTTTCTAAATTCATATTGAAAATCTAAATATTTCTAAATCTTCATGAAAGTCACTCAGTTGTGTCCAACTCTGTGACCCCATGCTCTGTAGCCCAACAGGCTCCTCTGTCCGTGGAATTCTCCAGGAAAGAATATTGGGGTGGGTAGCCTTTCATTCTCCAAAGGATCTTCCCAACCCAGGGATCGAACCCAGGTCTCCTGCATTGCAGGTGGATTCTTTACCAGCTGAGCCACCAGGGAAGCCCAAGAATACTGGAGTGGGTAGCCTATCCCTTTCCAGCAGATCTTCATATTGACTCCTAATTTTTTATTTATTATTTATGCCCATTTCCTGAGGAGCATCCTCCAAAGGGTATAAGACTCAGACCCCACCAGAGCTGAACTTGTCCCCACTTAGAAGTTCTGCTGTGGTTGGCAGCTGGTGTCTCTGCACTGAGTTCCTTGTGCTCCCCAGCCTTTTTCCCTTTGCTCATCCCACCCACTTCATGATCACAACTTTGGAGGAGAGATGAGGTCCCTAAGGGCAGATCTGGGCAGTAAGTATAGAAGAGGCAGTGACCCGGGGGCTGGACAAGCCTGTGCTGGGGGAGACGCTGGCACGTTGACCTTGAGGGTTTACGGTCGAAGGGGAGCTGGGCTCCTGTTGCCCGCTTGCTGCACGCATTTTCACGTCAGTACAAGGACTGATGCTTCTTAGGTGAAGGTGCCCCGACCCCGGCACCTGATGCAGAGCTGTCGACAAGAACTCCATTGTGAGGCGTCGGCAGGCTGCTGGGAGTTGAGCTCACACATGGGTGATCAGTGCCAGACCATCCCTCTCGCCCACAGGCGTCCTCGGGAAGTGGTGTCACTCTATTTATGGGAAGAAATAGCAGTACAGAGAGCTTAAACGACTTGCCAGAGTTTGTGCAACTGGATCAATTCATTTATTCAACACATTCTAAACCCCGTGGGAAAAAAGATCAAATAACTTCAATGCTTGAAAAATAGCCCAGTCGGGGTCTGGACAATAAATGCTAGACTTCTCTGTCCCTGCAGGAAGAGGGCCTTACCTGGACGATGTCAGCCAGCTCGGGGGCCTCTGGGCAGGGTCCGTTCAGGTTGGAACACCGTGTAGGCTTGCCACACCTGACTTAGAATGGGGAGCAGCAAACGTGTGCGTGGGCCTGTGTGGGGTGTGTTGCGTGCACACGTAGGTGCGTGTGTGTGTGTTGTGTACTTGTATATGCCGCACTCATTCAGGGTGGGCAGTGAGCCCCGGCAACCCCTGCAAGAGCAGGGTCAGGCAGCAAGCAGGGAGGAGGGTTCTCAAAATCGTGTCGTAAGCTGGGGAAATGGGCTTCCCGGGGGGCTCCGTGGTAAAGAACCCGCCTGCCCATGTAGGAGACATAATTGTAGGATGTGGGTTCCATCCAGGGGCCCAGATCCCCTGGAGGGTACGGCAACCCACTCCAGTATTCTTGCCTGGAGAATCCCATGGACAGAGGAGCCTGGCGGGCGACAGCCCATAGGGATGCAAAGAGTCGGACACTACTGAGCGACTCAGCACGCACACACACACAGGCCTGCTGTGTCACAACCCCTGCGCCCACGGGCAGCACTGTGGAGTGGACAGTTGGCACTTTGTGAGCAGACGGGGCTGGGTGTCTTGGCTGGATTCCAGACGTGCCCGAGTTCATGGATGGGTCCTGCCCGGGGGGAGCTGGCTAGCAGGAAGCATAAGGGATGAGGCTGGCTTTAGTTCCCTTTCCTTATAAAAGTTTCTTCCAGACCAAACCAAGAGAACCCACGTTCAACATATTTCTTCTGCCTTTCCCTCTGGGAAGACTTAAAACCAACTTGTGATCTGTTTTGTGGTGCCAGCTCATTGGGCTCATCAGTTTATTCCACAGACTCTTTAAATGGCTTCGTTTTCCCCCAACACAGGAAAGGAGGCGACAGGGTCATCGTATGGCAGGGACCAAGCGCCCTGCAGATCTGCCTGGAGAAGCGGGGCCCTGGGTGCGGTGTGGGGCCACCCTGCCCACGACGCGGGCTGCAAGAGTGGGAGAGAAACAGGCCGGTGTGTCTACAGAGGCAGTGGCTTCTCAACCCCGGGACGTGAGGGGTGGCAGCCCTCATGCCCCCTCGCCAAGCTCTAAAGGGACCACAGAGCATCGGGCCAGCAGTCAGGCCAGCAAGCTCGGCCTTCTTCCTCTTTCTGGCAAAAGAGATGCTGCCAGGGGTGGCCCGCGAGGCGCGCGGAGAAGCGCCGGCAAATGGACGGTCAGACATGGTGCCTCTGGGGTCCTCAGCCCTGGGCTGTCGGGACGGGACAGGACACCCAGTCTGTCCAGAGAGGCCTCACACGCAGGCCGAGCTGCCGGCCTGATGCACAGCATTCAAGTGGGCCTGCAGGGCTACATCCCAGAGCACTGCTGTTTCTTTTGAAATGGGATCCATTTCAAAAAAAACTCCAGAAAACTCTGGAGTTTTCTGCTTCTTTAGGGGCTCATGTCCCACGACCACCGGATAATACCATCCAGAGGTGACGGTATCTGCTCTGGATCCCGAGTCACTGGACTCAGTGAGGGGCTCAGGTGGACCCCCGTCCCAGCGGGAGGCCCGCCTCGGCCACTTGACTCGGTGTGGTCTCAGGTGAGCCATCTGGAACCCCGGTTTCCTCATCTGAAAAACCAGGAACGATCCGCCCTGACCCGTAGGGGAGCGAACAGACCGAGGTTAGGGAGACTGCGATGCGAGCTTAGGAGCGGAGCTTGTGCTTTCCTGGGTCTGAGCCGGAAGGCTGAGGTGGAGGAGTCATCTTAGAACTGCATCCTGGCAAACAGGTCATGCGATTAAATGTCCATGCACAGCAGTAGAAAGGGACACATTCTCTTTTAATCGGCTGCTCTGTTGCACCACCAGGATCCTGGTCTTGCTCAGGGAAACTGAGTATCCAGAGCGGATACCGTCATCTCATATTATCCGGTGGTCGTGGGGCATGAGCCCTAAGGAAGCAGAAAACTCCAGAGCAGGCTCCTCGTTTCAAAATGAACAGCAGTGTTCTGGGATGAAGCCCTCCAAGCGCACTTTAAAATACACGGCTGAGTGTTCAAAGAGTCGATCGTTTTGTGAAAATTTGGTGACATTTTAAGTTATCCAAACCTTTGAGAGAGCAGACAGTATTATGGTCACAGAAATGTACTTCACTCTTCTTTGTTGTGAAAAAGTCTTTACCTGCTTAGCTTCTGACCCATCGATTTGACATCAGCCTGAAGGATGGTGTTGCCCAGGTGGTGCTAGTGGTAAAGAATCCACCTGCCAATGCAGGAGACATTAAAGACGTGGATTTGACCCCTGGGTGGGGACGGTCCCCTGGAGGAGGAAATGTCAGCCCGCTCTGGTGTTCTTGCTGCAGAATCCCATGGACAGAAGAACCTGGCAGGCTGCAGGCCACAGGGTCGCAGAGTCAGACACGACTAAAGCAGTTCAGCAGCACCTGAAGGATGGTGTTTAGGCTCAGAAAATATGACAGTTGATATACTGAGAGATTGCCATTTTAGTACTTTGGATGAAACAGATTGAATCAGGCATCTAGTTACACAGTTACATTGCTCCCTGAACTAAAAACAGACAGTTGTAATCTTTGTACTTAGCAATTTTGCAGCATGCTCATCTGATCCTGCCTCTTCTTCGTCAGACCCACCTCCAGCAAAGAGTGTTCATGGCATTAGTAGAAATTCCCCCTCTAGTCAAAGGATGTAGGCAGATTGCTGTTTATTGTGTCATTGTGTATTAATCCTGAATAAGCATGCATGACAATATAATAGTCATATAAAACTCACCAACTGTTTCAACTTTGTTTATCAAGAATTAGCATGCACCAAGGACTTAAAAAGTACATTAAATTTAAAGGCAAGAGACCTCAGGGCTCTGCCAGCTGAGCTCAGTTGCCAGCTACTTTCAGCTAAATTGCCTTTTCCAGGGTCACCTTGAAGCCCTTTCTTTTTAAAGATCTGCATCACTTTCCTGTCTTGTGGGTGAACTTCTTTGTTCAGAAGGATTCAAATTGGTATAAGAATGAAGAAAAATTGTAAGGGGGTCCTTAGCATTTTATTCTTCAGCCAAGATTATGTTTATTTTTAGATGTGTAATGTGCAATGTGGTTTGCATATTTGTATGTTAAAAAAAGGAGATCAAACCAGTCAGTCCTAAAGGAAATCAACCTTGAATACTCATCTGAAGGACTGATGCTGAAGCTGAAGCTGAAGCTCCAATACTTTGACCACCTAATGGGAAGAGCTGACTCAAAAGACCTTGATGCCTGGAAAGACTGAAGACAGGAGGAGAAGAGGGCGGCAGTGGATGGGGTGGTTGGATGGCATCACTGATTCAATAGACATGAACTTGGGCAAACTCTGGGAGATAGTGAGGCACAGGGAGGCCTGGTGAGCTGCAGTCCATGAGGCTGGAGTTGAACACAACTGAGCAACTGGACAGCAACAATGTAAAAAAAAATCTGTATTTTTGATCATACGTATTTTATTGGAAAAGTCTGCATATACATTGTAAAATATTTAGAGTGTGAACAGATACACATACTGGCAATCATTTCCTTCCTGCTGAAGACCCTCAAAACCCTCCGGAAGTGACTCCAGTTAAAGGAGAGATATTCTGCTCATTCATGGACTCTGATTCACGTGTTCATGTTTCAGGGATGGAGGTGGGCCGTGGTCATGACTGAGTCTTGCTCTTCTCAAGTCTGTCTCGGGATCCATCCCCCATCAGCATCTACAGATTTGGTGCATTTGTAAATGTCTTCACAGAACATCACCATGATTGGTTTTTTCAGCCGGTGCCCTGTTTACGGGCAACTGCCTGGCCCCCAGTCTGCTGATACCTGCAAGGCTGCAGCAGCATGCATCTCTGGGTGTCTGTTGACGAGGTCTCTGGTCTCTGGTCCTGATGAGGCCTCGTCTCTGCAGGGAGTGTGCTGATGACAAGACGGCGGGCTGCACTGAGGGGATCCAATGGTGCCTTTCTGCATCTCCCAGCCCTTCCATGTGGGTCCTTCTCTTGGGGCGCCCTTGTCCCCTCCTCCTTCACATCTCACAGTCCTACAGACATCTCACAGTCCTACAGAAGCAGCCAGATCAGGAATGCTGGCCAAGAACATCCCCACCCCGACATCCTTGAGCTCTAGACATATTGTTGGGGTCTGCATCCCACCAGGCACCATGTCCCTTCTCTTCCCCCTAAACTGGTGGTTCTGAACTGGCGTGATCTGCCCCCAGGAGACACTGGTTTTGGTTGCCGCTGCTTCTCAGCTGGCTCAGAGGGTAAAGAATCTGCCCATAGTGCGGGAGACCTGTGTTTGGTCCCTGGGTTGGGAAGATCCCCTGGAGAATGCCAACCGGTCCTGGTATTCTTGTCTGGAGAATCCCATGGACAGAGGAGCCTGGTGGGCTACGGCCCATGGGGTCGCAGAGAGTTGGACACAACCGAGCGACTGAGCACACACACGTACCAGGGGTGGCGGCTGCTGGTCTCTAGGTGTGGTCACCAAGGGGCCTCTGAGTGCCCTCCACCTGCCCAGGACAGTGCTCACCAGAGAATGAGCTGGCTCGAGGTGTTGGCAGAGCTGCCGTGGAGGAACTCTGCTCTACACCTCCTCCAGGAGATCGGGGGGTCTGCTTGCAGGCCTGGAGGATATGCTGGACCCAAGCCAGGCTCCACTGTGTGCCAGAGTTAGACTGAGACTAGGCTTGGGCTCCTAATGCTCCTGAAGCAAAAAAAAATAAAAATAAAAATATTGTTCTTTTTTCTTTTCTTTTATTTATTTTTCCCAACTCTTTCTTCCTATCCCTTTCATTTGTGGTGTTTATTGCCATCCAGCAACATGAATCACGCACGGGTGCACATGTGTCCCCCTATCCCGACCCCCCTCCCACCTCCCTCCTCCCCCCACCCCTCTGGGTTGTCCCAGAGCACCTGGTTTGGGTGCCCTGCCTCACGCATCAAACTTGCACAGTCATCTGTTTTATGTATGGTAACATACATGTTTCAACGCTGTTCTCTCAAATCAGTCCACCCTCACCTTCTCCCACATAGTCCAGAAGTCTGTTCTTTGCCTCTGTGTCTCTTTTGCTGCCTCACATATAGAATCATCATTACCAACTTTCTAAATTCCATTAATGTACTGTATTGTTGTTTTTATTTCTGACTTAACTTCACTCTGTGTAATAGGCTCCAGTTTCATCCACCTCATTAGAAGTGACTTGAATGTGTTCTTTTTTATAGCTGAGTAATATTCCATTGGGTATATGTACCTCAACTTCCTTATCCATTCGTCTGCTGATGGACATCTAGGTTGCTTCCATGTCCTGGCTATTGTAAACAGTGCTGTGATGAACACTGAGGTATGTGTTTCTTTAAATCCTGGTTTCCTTGGTGTGTATGCCCAGCAGTGGGATTGCTTAGTTGTATGGCGGTTCTGTTCCCAGTTTTTTAAGGAATTGCCATGCTATTCTCCATAGTGGCTGTACCAGCTCACATTCCCACCAACAGTGGGAGAGGGTTCCCTTTTCTCTACATCCTCTCCAGCATTTATTGTTTGTAGACTTTTTGATGGCAGCCTTTCTGACCGGCGTGAGATGGTACCTCATTGTGGTTTTGATTATCATCACTGATAACGAGGGGTGTTGGACATCTTTTCATGTGTTTGCTCATCATCTGTATATCTTTGGAGAAATGTCTGTTTAGTTCTTGGCCCGCTTTTTTAATGAGGCCATGGGGGACCCTGTCAGACCCTCTGAGGGTAACACGCCTGTGGTGGATCAGTTGGCACCAATCACTTTCCTGCAAGCTGGACTGGATCCCTGGGCGCCTGTCTCACCCTGTTTATAACGCCTGCAATAAGCTCTTCTTTTGCATAATTAACGTGTATCTGACCTACGCGGGCTGTGGGTGGGAAGAATTCAGTAGGGCTGGAAAGATGAAATGCGTTTTTCTGAATCCATGGCAGCTGAGGATGCAGCCTTCCTGTTCAGGCGAAGTCACTAAGGGTGACCTGCGCCCCCACCCCCCACCCGGCCAGCTGCAGGGAGTGGGAGGGCCGTGCCTTTGGCTGCAGCACCTGCTAGAAATTACCCCAAGATGGAGAGCCTATTAGCTGTCCTTTGGGAGTGTTCCTGCCCTCTCTTAAATGAGTTCTATTGGAAGAGGCCTGTGATGGAGTATCCCCAGTGTAAGATCAATCTGCTCCCAAGTTCGGGACTAATTATCCTCAGGGCCTCGGCGCCTGCGGGGGAGGGGCAGATGGTCCACACCCCGCGGCCCCTGCGGAGACAACCGCTGCTCCCGCTGCCCGCGGCCCCTGCGGAGGCCCGGATCCCAGTGCGGTTGCAGGGGCTGGAGTTCCGGCGGGCCCGAGGGGTCCTCCTGTTACAGATGAGGGTCAGCTGCTCTGATTCGGGGTGGGGTGTCACCGCCTGGGGTGCAGGCTGGGGTGGGGGGGTGCTGTGCCTGGGGGTGAACCTCTTGTTCCTGGGGACCCAGGTGGCGTCTGCCTGCCTGACACCGCTGTTCCTGCCCTCCCCACCCCCACCCCGCGTCAGGAGCGGGGCATGCCGGTCTGTCCTCAGGGCTGACCTGGGACGTGCAGGTTGGGGTTCCATTCCTCCAGTGCTCTCCACTCCTTCAGGACCCTGGGGACCCCAGGCCCAGGGCTCTGCCTGTCCCACCTCCTGCACCTGCTCCTGGTGGGGTCATCTTTGGCCTCACTGCTGACCAGCCACCCACCTCCCAGTTCCCTGTGCACCCCCGCCTCCGCCCGGTTTGCCTGGCACCCTCCCCTGCACCACTGAGCCGTCCATGAGGGGCACCTTCTCAGCGAGGCAAGTGACATGGTGACTTCGCTCCCACCCCGTTATCCCTGCTTGGGGTGGGTGGAAGGCCGGCCCTCAGAGCTGTGCTCATCCTGACCCTAGAACCGTGACTGCGGCCCCTCACGTGGTCGAGGGACCTGGTGGGTGTGACAGAGCAGGGGTTGAAGACAGATGTGGTGAAGACGGTGGGTGATCCCCAGTGTACTCGAGGATCCTGCTAAGAAGGAGGGTGAGAGGTCTGAGACAGGAAGCGGACTGGAGCGCAGGAACAGTTTTGGGGTGCCAGCTGTGGGCGGCTGGGAGCTGGATGGGGAGACGCAGACTGTGTGGGGGCCTCCCAAAGAGCCAGCCCTGCCCCCCCTGGGCTTTAGCCCAGGGATTCCCGTGATCAGCCTCTACCCTGCAGAATACACTGTGCTGTTTTGTTACAGCGGCCACGGGGAGCCCCCACGCTGCTGTGTCCGCGTGCACATCTCACCAGGTTAACACCCCACCAGGTGAGTGGCTGGCATGGAGTCATCGTCCGAGGGGATAAGTGGACAGACGTACAGGGGGATGCACCCTGGGGCCTGTGGGGTAACCAGCTTCAGTGCTGCGGGGACCCGTGCAGGCCGGGTCAGGAGCGGGGCTTGTGGGAACATCTGGGAGAGTGGGAGGGGGTGGGCTGAATCTCCTGGGCGAGTTCAGGGTCCCCGGTGGGAGTGTTCCAGCAGGCAGGTCATGAGGGGAAGGCTGAGAAGCTGGTGGCGCCAGCTGGCTGGGGGGGAAATCTCAGGCTGGGAGGAGGGATGGTGGGGGGTGCAGGTTGGGGCGGCCGGAAGACCCTCCAGGGATGTGGCTCCATCTCAGGAGCAAGGGGAGCCTCTGGCAAGGCCGCCTCCCTCAGATTTGACCCCAGCAGGGGGAGGCGGGAGGCCTGGGGCAGCCCAGCTGGCTCGCAGAGTGTGTCTGTGTGGGCGGGCCTGCAGCCCCCCGGAGAGGTCCCCACCGTGTCCTCATCACCCCCTCCCCAGGCTCAGAGAGTCAGGCCCCTGGCCCAGCGTCGGTGCTAGTAACGTTTGTGAATACCGCCGGGGCTGGAGCAGACAGTCTGACCCTGGAGGGGTGCGTGGGTCCACCAGCTCAGCTCCAGCCTGAGGGTGCTGCAGAGCCAGGGCGTAAACCACTCAGGAGCTTGAGAAGTGCTGAACCAGGACAGTGGCAGCACTGGGAGAGGAAGAGATGAGTAAATGAAGGAGACACTTCGGCAGGCTTGCTTATCGGTCAGATGTGGGCGCGGAGAGACTGAGCCCTGGGGTCCCTCCCTACTCTGGGGCCTCAGCCGGGACCCTCCTGGCCTTCCAAGTTAAACCAAACGCCGGGGGCTCCAGAGCGTGGGTCTTAGTATTATGAATATATGCATTTATTTATTTATGCATAAGGGTGCCCGAGTGAATTGATTTCCTTCCTTCCCCATGAAGTAGACAGCGAGTGTGGGGCTTCCCGCGAAACCTCCCACAGACACCCTGGGTTTCAAGCCTGAGGTCCCCTCTAGCTGTGCATCCTGAGTGTTCTGGAATTGTGGTGGTGCTGTTCTCAGGAGACAATTAAATTACCTGAGAGGATAGTGTCGCCACACAGGGCCCAACACAAAGTAGGTGCTCAGTTTGGTAGTTGTTCCCTGGTGGCTCAGCTGGTAAGGAATCCGCCTGCAATGTGGGAGACCTGAGTTCATTCCCTGGGTTGGGAAGATCCCCTGCAGGAGGGAACAGCTACCCACTCCAGAGAATTCCATGGACTGTACAGTACCTAGAGCAGTGGAACTGAACGATCTCTGCACTGTCTTCTATTTCATTCCTGAAAGCTGCAGACCGAGGCCTCACATTCACGTACACAAGGGTGACTCATGACTGTTAGTCCCAGGTGAAGCCTCTGTCCTGTGGTCCTTGCATCCAGTTCAACCAGAGTCATGTCTAGCCACGTGGCCTGTCTGGCCTGTGAGAATGGGGTTACTATCCTCATTTTAGAAAAGACGGAGATTGGACTCAGCAGATCTAAATAACTTCTGCACCCTCACTTCGCTGGGGACTGGGCAGGGGCATCCCCGGACCGACTCTGAGTCCTGCCCGCTCTCGGGATGCTGAGCTCAGAGGACACTTGAGGCCGTGTGGGTTGGAAAGATGCTCCCACGCTTAACCCAGAAGCCCTCGGTCATCTGTGTTACGGAGTCCGTCTCCTTGGAGGATTTTCTGTGAAATCAGGGTTCTACATTTAACAGCTGGAAACAATCGCGCCACCCTAGTGATTCCTTGGTTTTACTTCCATTGGAATTGAGTTAAAATGCACAACCTCACGTTCATCCTTCCTTCCCCGATCTTACTTCCAGGCTTCACCAGCTGCTTCTGAACAGTGGCCGGAAAAGCCTCCCCGGTGTCGCCCAGCCCCTGGCTCCATTCTGCTCCACGCTCGCTCAGGCCTCTCCCAGCCCTCTCCTGCCCTGTCCGCAGGGCCCCGCTGACCTGTCCACGCCCTGTGTCTATCCATTGTCCATGGAATGTGTCCCAGACCGAGGTTCATGGTGATCACCCTCCCTCTAATCAATGGTGGGAGCCCTTCCGCTAATAAATTGAGATGGTCGATACAAAATCACTTCAGATAATTACAATCCTGACACTTAAGTCAAATATCTTTTAAAAGACTTTTTTAGAGCAGCTTTGCATTCACAGCCAACTTGAGAAGCAGCTACAGAGGTTTCTCATGACCCTCCGGCCCCCCCCCACTCACGGCCTCCCCCATCATCAGCACCCTGCACTGGAGGGAGCAGCACTGATCTGTCATCACTCACAGTCCACAGCTGACATCAGGGCTCACTCATGGTGGTGTACATTCTGGGGGTTTGGACACATGTCCAGTGACCTGTATTCGCCATCATGTTTTCACTCAGAGTAGCTTCACTGCTCTGAAAAATCTCTGTGATCCACCTGTTCATCCCCTTCCCTCTCCCCAAGCCCCTGGCAACCACTGGTAATCTCACTGTCTCCATAGTTTTGCCTTTTCACTTAAGTCGTGTCCAACTCTTTGTGATCCCATGGACTGTAGCCCACCAGGCTCCTCTGTCCATGGGATTCTTCAGGCAAGAATACTGGAGTGGGTTGCTAAGCCTACCTCTAGGGGATCTTTCCCACACAGGGATTGAATCTAAATCTCCTGCACCGGCAGGAGGATTCTTTACCACTAATGCTACCTGGGAAGCCTTGATGATATGTATTTTAGGTTCCTTCATGTCTTTTCATGGCTTGATAGCCCATTACTTTTTAGAGATGCATCAAAGCTATGGTTTTTCCAGTGGTCAAGTGTGGATGTGAGAGTTGGACTATAAGGAAAGCTGAGCACCGAAGAAATGATGCTTTCATACTGTGGTGTTGGCAAAGACTCTTGAGAGTCCCTTGGACTGCAAGGAGATCAAACCAGTCAATCCCAGAAGAAATCAGTCCTGAATGTTCATTGGAAGAACTGATGCTGAAGCTGAAGCTCCAATACTTTGGCCACCTGATGTGAAGAACTGACTCATTGGAAAAGACCCTGATGCTGGGAAAGATTGAAGGCAGGAGGCGACAGAGGATGAGATGGTTGGATGGCATCACATCGATGGACATGAGTTTGAGTAAGCTCCAGGAGTTAGTGATGGAACTCCAGGGAAGCCTGGTATGTTGCACTCCACAGGGTTGCAATGAGTCAGATGCGACTGAGCGACTGAACTGAACTGAATAGTCCACTGTCTGCATATACATAGTTGTTTTACTCACTCACCTCCTGAAGGACATCTCTATTGCTTCCAAGTTGTGGCAATTATGAATGGAGCTGCTAGAAACATTCATGTACAGGGCTTTGTGTGGCATAAATTTTCAACTCATTTGAGTAAATATCAAGGAGCACGATTGCTGGATCATATGGCAAGAGTGTGTCTAGTTTTGTGTGATACCCCCAAAGTGTCCACACTGCTTGGCATGCCCACCAGCAATGATGAGAATGCCTCTTGCTTTGCATCCTTGTCAACACCTGGTGTTGTCAGTGACATGTTTTGGCCATGTTGAAACTCTCATTTTGAGATGATTGTAGATTCTCATGCAACTGTGAGATAATACCAAGAAATACACACACCCCTTGACCACTCCCCCAGCGTTATATAGTTATCGTGTCTTGTGCAGCTGTATTCCACCTACGAAACTGACCGCTGCTGTCAGTTGGCCTTATTTAGATTTGTCAATTTTACAAGCACACAGTTGTGTGTGTGCATGCGCGTGTGTATTTAGTTCCATAAAAGAGCATCACAGGGATCCTTGTGATGGCGTGTTCTGTGTCTTGACTGATTGTCACACAGATTAACACATGGTAAAATTACAGATGTAATATTTTTGTACTTCTCACAATTATATCCCCCTCACAGTGTCTAGTGCTGCCAGGCACCCCATAATTGCTTAATAAATACCTATGTGTGTCTATGTGTGTGTTCAGTCATGTCCAACTCATTATGATCCCATGGACTGTAGCCTACCAGACTCCTCTGTCCATGGGATTCTCCAGGCAAGAACACTGGAATGGATTACCATTTCCTCCTCCAGGGGATCTTCCCAAACCAGGGATCGAACCCATGTCTCCTGCATCTCCTGCATTGCAATTCTTTACCATCTAGCCACCAGAGAAGCCCTCAACATAGAGTTGGAAATGCATATCTTATTCCTTAGAGAAAACAGCAGTGATTCAGAAAGCATGGTCCCTGGCCTAATGCTGGGCCTCATTTGAGAGCATGAGGTGGCGTGAAAATAACAGTGAATCTGCAGCAGAAGACTTGAGTTCAGAGACCGGTTTTGCTACTTTCCGGCTTAGAGAATTTACTTGAAACCTCAGACCTTGGTGTCTTGATCGAGAAAACGAGGAAGCCAGATTAGTAATCTTTATGGTCCCTTCCAAATTAAAAATTAGATGCATCTAGAAACTGTGACATCCTTTAATCACTCAGGTCTGAATTTCTCTCCTTAAACATTTCTGTCTTGTGGTTTGAGTTTATCAGCTCAGAGCTTGTTTCATTTTCAAGCTTTAAACTGTGGACAAAAAATAATCTTCTCCTTGATTTCTTACCGACTCAGAGACAACCTGAGAGATCTCATTTGCATGAAGATTCAGGAGACAGAGACTCCTGGGAACACTGGTGTCTGTGGACTGCAGCCCAGCATGGGCAGCAGGGTGCCTTCCTGAGATGTCCACTTGCTGAGAGGGTTTGCAGGACCTCTCCCCTTCCCAGCCCTCAGCAGAGCAGGTCCTGAATCCCACAGCCCAGGTGGCGTCTTGCCGCCATGAGACCAGCACTAGCATCTCAGCACCCAGCCCTAGGAGATGCTCCCCTCTCATGCCTGGTCCTCTCACATCCTTCCTTCCTGGGTAGGTGTCCTTCTTGGGGGCTGGTGTGACCCATCTATCAGACTCTGTCCCTGGCCCCCACATATGAGTCAGAAAGTGACCAAAGGGAAAGAGGAGCTGAACATGCTGGCCAAGTAGGACGTTTGGCTGAGCCTGCTGTGTGCAGTGAGTGTGCAGGCAGGGGGCACAGCTTGTGTCCAGGCTCTGCTTCGTACCAGGGGGGTGACTTCCAGAAGCTCCCGGTCCTCCCCTGCCTCAGTTTCTGTAGAATGGGAATGTCCCCTGTCTCAAAGGTTTGCAGGGTGGTAAACTGAATCAATACAGGTAAGAGCTTGGACTAGGGCCTCCCTGATGGCTCAAGCAGTAAAGAATCTGCCTGCAATGCAGGAGACATAGGAGACTCAGGTTTGACCCCTGGGTAGGGAAGATCCCCTGGAGGAGGGCATGACAACCCACTTCAGTTGCTGGGAAAATCTCATGGGTGGTAGAGCCTGGTGGGCTATGGCCCGTGGGTTTCAAAGAGTCAGCCATGACTGAAGTGGCTGAGCGCACACACACGAGAGCCTGGACTAGTGCTTGGCGAACGTTACCTGTCTTTATGTGGTTGTGCTCTTTGCCTTCTGACTTGGTTGTCCATCCCTGGACACAAAATGCCCTTGGCCCCTCAGCCTGTGCGACTGCAGGAGTGTCTGGTGGCGGTGCTTTGGGGAAAGAACGTGATGATTGGCACAGATCCTGCCTCCCTAAGTCCCACGAACAGCAAGGCCTCTCGAAGGGACAGGCGTGCACGTTTTCTGCAAAGCTATGGAGGCAAAGCCTGTCCTGGGCTCTGACCTGGGAGGTCCTCTCTCCTAAAGACGAAGCCTCGGAACCACTTTGAAAGAGGGAACCCAGAGCAAAGGGCTTTGGGCAGGGGGCCTGCAGCGTCTGGAGGAAGATTAATGGGATCTCAAAAGCAACCTCGCAGCAATCTGAGGACCCCATGCTCTTGGGGAGCCCTGCAAATATGCAGGTGGCCTTCACACATTCAGACTCTGCAGCCAAGGCTTCTCATAACTTGTGCAGCCATACATTGCTGCTGCAAGGCTATGCATTTTCTGACTTTCGTCACACTCTGATAAGATTAAAAAAACACAGCTTTGTGTGCCCTTGCTGACTGAATTGCAGAAGTAATTTCTCATATGACTGAAATCTCAGATTTGGTAGATGCCGTGCCCAGTGGGACAGGAAGCAATTTATCAGTTCCCATTAGCTTCAGTCGCCAATCAGGAGCCCACTGTGGCCTGTTTTTTTTTTTTTCTGCTCCTAAGCAGCTCACTAATTTCTCTGGCTGAACGAGCCTTCACAGAGCAGTTCCCCTTGACACTGAGCCTGCGGCCCCTCATCAGACAGGAGCTCTTGCACCAGGTGGGGAATGGAAATGCAGTTGTGCCCTCAGGCCTGGCAGGCAGGCTGTGTCCAGGAGGAACAAGGTCTTTTAGGGTTTGATCTTCCGCTTGAGGACCTCGGGACCTTCCCATTTTGCTGAGCTCAGAAACACTGAAGAGGAAGTCTCTTTTGTCTTTGAACTCCCAGTTTGGAAGCCTTTGCTCAGAGGTCGTGTGTGTGAATTTTGAGTTTGTATCCCCAGAGTCAGGGATCTTGGGAGGCCGAGGACCTGGCCTCTTGTTCTTGCAGGCACTCCTTTACTCCCTCTCTGCATATTTTCCTTCAAAACAAATCCTCGTGGTAACAGGGTCTCTGTGAGTGCAAACCCTGATGTGAGCAGTTTTCCTGGGAGGAAACATGAGTCCCTGAGGGACTCCAGCTCTGAGGGCCTGGCTCCTTGGATCATTCCCTCCAAAAAGAGACCTCATGCTTGCCACGTATTCCCAGGTGGCTCAGGTGGTAAATAATCTGCCCACAGTGCAGGAGACCGGGATTCAATCCCTGGATTGGGAAGGTCCCCTGGAGGAGGGCATGGCTACCCACTCCAGGATTCTTGCCTGGAGAATCCCCATGGACAGAGGAGCCCGGTGGGCTACAGTCTGTGGGTTGCAGAGTTGGACACGACTGAGCGACTAACACACGTGTATTCACCAAAACACAGGGGCTTTAAAAGAGCACATATTGGAAATTCTCTTTCTTTCATCTCCGGTGCTTCTCATTATAGAAAGGGAGACCAAAAGCTATTTATTCCAAGAGAGGGTTTTGATGGAGACTTCCTCCCATCACCAGTTTCAGTGGAATTCAGCTGGGGGCTGTCACCGGGGGCCGATGGAGGGGGTGACACATGAAGGGGTGTTAGGACAGTTGTCTTCTCAAGCAGGGGCTTCCGGTCTCCAGACAGGTGGGCAGGTCCACTGCTGCTTTCAATGTGTTAAAGAGAATGCCCTCTGGTTTGGGCAACAACACAGAGTCATCAGCTGCTTGAGGCAGGCGTGAGGGAGGCTGTGTGCCGTCGTTTTGATGGATTTATGTACATTTCCATGGGCCTCCCTGGACACAGCATCTCTGGAGCCGCCTGTGAGTCTGGCTCGAGGTGTGCTTGAAGAAGGCAGGATGAGAGTGGGCAGACCCAGCCCCTGGCATCACCGCCAACTGGGTGCTCACAGCTGCCCAGTAATGAAGCAGCAGCTTCTGTGCATGGCCCAGCACTGATGTCAGAGTCGAAGACTGAGGGCGGACGGGGACGCAGGGAGGCGAAGGCCCGCCATGGCAGTGGCCATGGACCAGCTCCAGGAGGAAGGAGAGAGGAGGGCTAGGAGGCCCTTGGGCGCAGAAGCTGGGAAGGGGTGCTTTCCTCTGTCCCAGGGTGTGTCTGCGGGGACTGTGCAAGGAGCGCCCCCAGGCTAGATGCCCTGGGTGAGGATTTGAAGTGATGCTGTCTCCACCAGGAGCCATCACACCAGAACCAGGTCTGACACACGCCTCACTTCCCCAGGGACCAGCACACACAGCGTGGCTGGGAGGCATGGAGGGGGTTGATGGGGACCAAGTAAGGCGGGGCTCGGGGATGGTCCAGAACAGTCCCAGGATGTGCCCACGGCCCTGGCCACACAGGATCCCATGGTGCTCACCCCTGCCCCTGCCCGAGCCCCGAGGCCTTGCCTCCTTCTGGCCCTGGGAGCTCTCAGTGCTGACCTGTGAGGGGCCTACAACCCTGCATTCATATAAGCCTGTCTTCTATGATTCAGAGGCATGATCAATGGTCTGAGCCCTCCTCCTCCCTGGTAGGCTCCAGCCCTCCATCGCCTTTAAGGCAAATTAACATGGTAACTATGTCTGATAACAGAAATTAGAAGCAAAAGTTGCTCAGTTGTGTCTGACTCTTTGTGACCCCACGGACTATACACTCCATGGAATTCTCCAGGCCGGAATACTGGAGTGGGTAGCCTTTCCATTCTCCAGGGGATCTTCTCAACCCAGGGATTGAACCCAGGTTTTCCAGGTGGATTCTTTATCAACTGAACCACAAGGAAAGCCCAAGAATACCGGAGTGGGTAGCCTTTCCCTTCTCCAGCGGATCTTCCCAACCTAGGGATGGAACCGGGGTCTCCTGCACTGCAGGCGGAGTCTTTACCAACTGAGCTATCAGGGAAGCCATGGTAGCAGGCAAAAGATTGTACCTTTAAGCCAGAATTAAAAGAGATAGAGAAGCTTGCTTGTAAGCTGTAAAATTCCACATTTGTGATGGATTCTGTTCAAAATCTCTTGTGCGAATCATCGTTTGTCTTTTGGGCCCCAGTTCCCACAGTCTGGACTCACCTGATGCAGGCAGAGGACTCTGCTGTCCCCCAAGAGCAGAGGACCTGGGTGCGTGTCGGTGAGGAGTGGGGTGGTTGAGTGAGCCGCGGGGAGTGGGGTGGCCATCCACGTGGCTCGCGGGGCTGTGTTCTGGGTCACTTCTCTTTCCCAATCACACTGAAGCTCTTCGACGGCAGGATTGCCTTCTTTTCAATCTCGGATTCTTAATCTTGTACCTCATGCATAGCTGATGCTCAGGAACTGTTCATTCAATGAGACGGTGAGACAAGTAACCACTTCCTAAAATAGGTAAATGCCTGACGTGTGAGCCTTCATTAATCACTATTTACCCAACTTACCTCCTGGGCAGCTCGAGCGGGGTTACACTTTCCATCTACCTTAAAGACCTACAGTTTATGGTACGGGAGGTGGGAGAGCCCCTGACTGGGACCTTGGATAAGCTGCTTCACTTTCCCTGAACTTCACTGTCTTTGTCTTAAATGTGGACATCAGAATGAGAGAGAGATCAGAGCTCCCGTGGAGGGTGCAGCCCCAGACCTTCCAGCACCGCCCCCCCCCCCACCCCTGCCCAGGGACCATGTCGCTGCAGACACTCGGCCGTGAGCCCCGGGACTCAGGGGTCTTCAGTGTGATGGCCTTGCCAGCTCCATGGCTGTCGGAGTGTATGTGGATAGTCCTCCTTTGAGACTGTCTTATGCAGGATTGAGATCATGCTGCCCTGGGTGGGGTGGTCCCCCTGTCTTCAGAGTTTTTCCATTTTCCCTTGTATCTTCTCTTGACCTGAGGTCTCACAGGGGTTCCTGAAGATGGGGCTCCTAGGTTACACTCCCACCTGCCCCCCGGCACCCGAGGGATGGTCTGCTGGGGGGGGGTCACTTCTGGGTGGCTGCTCTCTCTGGCAAAATGACTCCTAGCAGTGGGCAGGCTGTCAAGTGCCCCAGATGGCCCTGGCACAACCCATTTCTGGTGTTGGGACACAAAATAGGCACTTTTGGGAGTTCTAAACATGAGCACTCTCAGGGTCTTGGGTCCTGGCAGCAGTGAGTAGGGACACGCCTGGGGGAGGGACACTGGGTGGGGTATTAGGCATGCAGACAGGCATTGAGTTCAGTTCTATTAAACATCTTTATTAATGATCTGGAAGTGGGATGTAAACAGAACATTAATTAAACCCCTGAATATTAAGCTGGGAGGTGTTACCAAAGCAGACCCATCACTTTATCACTTCCTCCAAGTACAGAACTTGGGTAATTCAGTGGGTCAGCGGACTGCAAGTGGGACGTCTCTGTTGACAATACCGTTGGCTCAATTCATAGCTGGCACTTGGGTTGACTTCTTTCACAGGCATATTCTTATACCAGAAATCTTTTGCTTTCTGTTAGCTACCCAATGGTGAGTCATCTTATCTGTATTTTAAGGGTCCAGGTAGAGAGCAAATATTCTGGGGAGACTGAAGTGGCGGAAATAGAAGCAGGGGCAGAGGACAGTAAACGTGATGGGGGCCAGTTACCTCGATTCCCTGGGGTTGAGTCTTCTCTCCTGCTTCTGGGGGGCCTTGTCTGCTTTCTCAGAGAGTATCTGTTCCTCCAGGAAGAGTCTCACAGATTTCCTTCCCCAGAAAGAGCTTGGTAAGAGCAGGCCGAGTGCTCAGCCCATTATGCCTTCCTATGGTGTAGATTTGGGATCAGGAGTACTGGGTAGTCATTCTTGTTCTGCATTTTTTGATCAGATAGCTATGATGAAAGGGCTTCCCAGGTGGCTCAGTAGTAAGGAGTCAGGCTGCCAGTGCAGGAGATGCAGGAGACATGGGTTCGATCCCTGGTAGGGAAAATCCCCTGGAGAAAGAAATGGCAACCCACTCCAGTATTCTCGCCTGGAGAATCCCATGGACAGAGGAGCCTGACGGGCTACCATCCATGGAGTCACAAGGAGTCGGACGGACACGACTGAGCACATAGCTATGATGAAGTTGTTTACCCTTTCTGAGCCTTAGATTTTTTTTTTTTTATCTGTGGGAGGAGATAAAATGGAGTGACCCTAGGATACAGCTGGGAGGGTGAAATGAAGTGATATTCTTGAAAGAATTTTGTGAGCTGTAAAATCATATAAAGTTAGTTATACTATTGGACTGATTCTCAAAGAATGAGGCATCCTACCCCCATGTGTATGAGACACTCCAAATAATTATCAGCAGGGTGGCCAAGAACATTTAGAAATATGGATAGGAAATCCAATCTGGAAGATGCTAGTAAATACTTAGGGACAGTAGAAAATTGGCAGGGTTCTTGAGTTGGCAAAATTAATCAAACTATTTTTCAAATGCTTTGGGTTCAACAAATTTTTATAAAGAGTTTGCCAAGCACCTTTTCTTATAAATTTTGGAACCTTTGTTTGTTTCAGCTAAAACATGATCCATAAGCTTCTGATTCATTGACACTTAATTCGCTAAAAGGCTATTTGTTAGTAGCAATCAGATGTTTCAGAAACCTGCTGGGCCCACTGCAAAGAGGCTTTCCAGATTTTTTTTTTTCAAAAACTTTATTAGCCTGGTACACAAAGAACTGTTGTTATTCAGTCACTGAGTCTGACTCTGTGACCCCATGGGCTGCAGCACACCAGGCCTCCCTGTCCATCACCAACTCCCGGAGCTTGCTCAGACTCATGTCCATTGAGTCGGTGATGCCATCCAGCCATCTCATCCTCTGTTGCCCCCTTCTCCTCCCGCCTTCAATCTTTCCCAGCATCAGGGTCTTTTCCTAGAGTTTGCCCAAGTTCACGCCCATTGAATTGATGATGCCATCCCACCATCTTGTCCTCTGCTGCCCAATTCTCCTTACCACCTACTGTAATGACCTCATCTTAATGTAACTATCTGCTTAAAAACCCTCTCTCTAAGTAAGGTCACATTCCCAGGTACAGGGTGAGGAGGTTAGGACTTCAACATATGGATTCTGGGGAGACACATTCAGGCACAGCCGAGACTCTGACTTAGGGTGCCCTCATGGGTGCTCCAAGTCCTGGGGACACCAGCTCGGTGAAAGGAGAATGGAGCCTGTTCAGAGATCAGTCACCATCCATGAGTGAGTGACCACAGGACCCTGAAGGAGACCTGGGAAGCACATGCCTCCCTTCCCGGGACTTCTCAAGAGGGCCAGTTCTAGAATGTTTCCATTTCCCTGAAGTCACTGGAAGGGACCCCTCTTCAGGGCACCAGAAGAATCTGACAAGTTCAGATACAGGGGAGGTCATGGCACAGATGGATTTGGAAAGTAATCACATTTGGTCCATGGAAATGTGCCTAATTGGCTGACTGAGGGTGCCTAGAGATGAGAAGTTAATCCACAAATACTGAGTCTCCCCAGATGCCCCAGGTTTAATTTCTGTTTGTTATGTTTTGGGATCATGGTGATTAGTGACGTTTGCTGAAGGCTCCAAAATAATTCCCCTTCTAGCCATTTTTTCCCTGAAATTTAGTCTTTAGCCAAACAGCCTGGTCCTCAGCCCATGTTTATTAAAAAGTTTAAGGAAAATGTCATCCAAGCCACAACCAAGAAAGACGCTCTGGGCAGCCGGTGGGAAGTCGGTGGGCATTTTCCAGCATTTGAAAACTAATAAGAGACCATTCTCACACAGACCAGGAGCCACAAGCCCTGCTCCCCCAGCAGCGGTGCTCGGCCTCCAAGGGTGGAGAGTAAGCCTCCATGCCTCCATTCACCTTCTTCCTGGCTGCATCCTGCTCTCTGTCACCCTCTCCTCACTCCGCCAGCATGGCCTTGTCTCACTGCTTAAACTTCCTTTAGAAAAGAAAACCCTCTCTTCAATTTGAAACCAAAACAGCCAGTGAAAAATTGATGTTCAAAAGTTTATGGAGAAACTGAATGTGGTGTGGCTTTAAAGAACACAGGGTATTCCAATACCAGGGCAAGAAAAGAGGTGTCTGTAGGCAATTCCATAATGCATACAGGTAGCGTGAAAGTGAGTATTTACAGTGAGCGTTTTCGGTGCCATTCTAGTTATACTGCAGGGCTGCCAAATTCGTTTTTCAGAGATAGTTCAAAGGCAAAGGTCATTCTGCCCCGCCTCCCCAAATTAGGTGTATACATATACCAACACCTTCCGAAAGAACAGACAGGCATTGACAAGGTCTTAGCAGTCAGAGCCACAGGCAGGATTTCCATCAGAGTGTTTGACCTCAACAACGACACAGGGAGATTGGTTTAAAAGTGGTGTGGCTTAAAGTGATCTTGTAACGGGCTGCATCGTGCAAGCATCTCACATGTACTTGATTTTAAAATGGGAGCTCTGCCAGTGAGACGCCAGGCCCTGAGCCTATACTTTGGAAGATGTTTTTTCTTTTTTTGTTTTGGTTGCAAAACAAACATTGCTTTGCTGGAATGTTCTGGGAGGGGGCTCCAGGCCTTCCTGGGGACAGGGTTGCTGAGGGGGTGGGCACAGCCAGTAGCTGGAGTAGCCTCCAGGGGACGAGTTTGGATGGCCCACACGGTCCTCACCTGCAGGGTCACTCTGTTGGCCTCTGTCTGCTCTGCTGGCATCCTGCCTTCATTCTGGGGAGCTCCCACCAGGCAAGGATGTTGTCTTTTCTGATTAAATTTTGTGTAGGCCTGCAGGTGATATTAGGGAAGAAGCCAGGTGTAAGTGACTTTGACCTTCACTTGGGGGCTCTGGGCTTTTGGCCTCAAGAAAGAGTAGGTGATGTCATGGAAAGGACTGGCTGGGATCTGGGCTCTGCCACCCATAGAGCTGCATACTGGAACTTCTTTAAAGCTTGACATCATCACTCATAGCATGTGGATAATAAGGTTATAGTGAAGATCTCATTATTTAAGGCATTAAATCCTAAATCCAGTGCCTGGCGTATGGATGGTGTTCAAAAAATGATCATTGCTATAATCGTTCACTTCATTTGGGATCATTTCTACTTTGCTTCCTTCTCTACTTCCCACTTTCCAATGTTTTGGGGAGTGGGGTTCACCCCACATGTGGACCTACCAGCACCATGAGGACCCACATGGGAGTGAGTGCTGGGTGCTTTCCCTGTGTTGGTGTGGCTTGTCTGAAATTCCTTGGAAGTTGGGTGCAGACAAGGCCAGCTCCAAAATGTCTCCTTGTTCTGAAAGTCTGCATGAGTCCTCCAGTGGATGCAAATTGCATTTTGAAAGTTACTTCCCCTAACTGAACATGTACTTCCTGCTGGAAAATGAATGAAAAGTTAATAAGGTTTTCATCATGGTCTGTTGGGAACCTCCAGAGCCCTGTGCTACAGCTCTGTCTCTGAATGCAGGTCCCTAGACCCCTGTGCTGTCTCAGGTGAATCCCACCCAGAAAGAGGGTCCCCTGCTGGACCAGGAGGGGCCATCTCCTTGTGTGGGAAGGAAACCAGAAAGCTGCTATCTTCATGGGGTTGTTTTTGCAATTAAGAATAGTCTTAAGAGTGATCAAGGACATTTCCAAGTGAACAAGTAAGTCTTCTGATTTCCCCTAAAAATGTAAAACCCCAGACTGTGTATATTCTTATCTCTTGATCTTAACACCTGTGAAAAAACAAAGCGCAGAGGTTTTATTTTCAGAGTTCAGGATGAAAGCCTGCTTCACGGTGGTGGTGTTTCCAAGGTTGGAAGAGCTGCCTGTTCCATTCTGTACACTTAGGATGGGGGCTTTGGTGGCTCAGACAGTAAAGAATCCACCTGTAATGCCCCTGGATAAAGGAATGGCAACCCACTCCAGTACTTTTGCCTGGAGAATCCCATGGACAGAGGAGCGTGGCGGGATACAGTCCATGGAGTCGCAAAGAGTCAGAAACGACTGAGACTAACACTTCCACACACACTGAAACTAAAACCTGGGGACAGCGATATCTTCTACAAGAGTGCCTTAGGATTGCCCTGCAGGCCACATTTTGGCTGGCTAGATGCTATTAATATCTGGACATGAAACCCTCACATGCTTTGAGTAAGCTGACCAGTGAATGAGCGGAACGGAGACGGGGGGAGGGGTCCCCGCTCAGCCTCACGAGCAGACCCTGCATCCCACTGGGCTGTGATCCAGCACCGCACCTCATTCCCGGGCAGCACCAGGATGGCGGACCGTTCATGGGGCCAGGGCCAAGTGGATTCTTGAATTACAAGCCTCTGCTTCTTAGGCAGACATGTGGTTCCAGAGAATTGATCACAATATCACAATTGTGGTTATTGAAAACAGAAGAGACATGAAAACACACTGGATGACATCCTGATCCTTAGTTTCACCTCTCCCCATCAGAGATCAAGATGAAGTAAAACTGTGAGCTGTAAAAAGCATCTGGTTGGAATCAGACCTGAACTCACATCTTCATCTATCATTGAAAGCTGTGCAAACTTGGGCAGGTTGCTTAACTTCTCTGGTTCTGTTTCCTCATTGGTCAAAGTAAGTAAAATAGGACTGTAGGTTTCTCTGAACCCTGTGAGAACTGAGTTAAGTAAAAGGCATGGGATGAGCCTCACAAGTTCTTACTAGTTACAGGAAAGCCATGGGGTTGGAAGATCTCTTTCTCTCTTGTTTCTTTTGTCGTGTTGCAAGGCTTATAGGATCTTAGTTTCCCCACCAGGAATTGAACTTTTCTTCCAAGAACAAGCGTCTTTTAATTTCACGGCTGCAGTCACCGTCCACAGGGATTCTGGAGCCCAAGAAAATAAAGTCGGTCACTGTTTCTATTTTTTCCCCTTCTATTTGCCATGAAGTGATGGGACCAGATACCATGATCTTCATTTTTTGAATGTTGAGTTTTAAGCCAACTTTTTCACTCTCCTCTTTCACCTTCATCAAGAGGTTCTTTACTTAAGAGACATAAGTGTAATGTAAGGTGTCCATTACACTTATGTCTCTTATGCTAATTCTCCTGGCAGCTCCTCACCTACCTCTTTACTCCTCAGGCTTCTGAAGACGATGCTCCTCAGCTCTCTGCTAACAGCCATCTCAGCAGCCTAAACATCTCAAAATCGTTCTTGCAGTCTCTCTCTCGTCCTCTAATCCATTTGCCTTCTTTTCTGTCAGGACTGCTTGTTGGATCATGATTTAATGTCCACACAGCCTGCCTACCTTCTTTCCTAAGACTTTACTTCAGGTTATTAGTGTCAGGTATTTACCAGCTTCCCTGGCAGCTCAGCTGATAAAAAATCTGCCTGCAATGCAAGAGACTCCGGTTTGATTCCTCGGTTAGGAGGCTCTCCCGGAGAAGGGACAGGCTACTCACTCCAGTATTCTTAGGCTTCCCAGATGGCTAAGACAGTAAAGAATCTGCCCAAAATGTGGGAGACCTGGGTTCGATCCCTGAGTTGGGAAGATCCCCTGGAGGAGGACATGACAACCCACTGACAGTATTGTTGCCTGGAGAATCCCCATGGACAGAGAAGCCTGGCAGACTACAGTCTGTGGGGTAGCAGAGAGTCCCACATGATGTAAGCACAGCACAGCATTTACTGTGTGAGCCTGACTGTTTAGGGTAATAAATGCAGAAAGGGAATAGGCGGCCTGATTTCTCCGCAGCAGGTGTGGTCCGCTTTTCCATCTGTTCCTTGAGGGTTGTAGGGAGGTGAGTGAACAGAGAGCCTGTGTGTAAGCAGGGAGACGTGCCCAGAAGAGGTGGCCCACCAGCCACCCCCTCCTTCTGCGGGTGACGTCCCTTCCTCCCACCCAGGTCAGGGACCCACCCTGCAAGGTCTGGCCACACTCGTTCCTAAGACGCTGTGGTTCGATCCTTCCCTAACTGCTGTCTGGGGCTTGCCCCCTCCTCCTGGGTTGCCCACAAGAAGACATTTCAGAGGGCTGCCTGCTGATTTCCGCGGCCACACAGACTCCAGCACCCCTGGCCGCCAGCTGGTCAGCCACCCCTTCGCTGCTCCTTCGCTGCTGGGCTGGTCTCGGCCTCCTGTGTGGCTCCAGGTCGTGGCTGCAAAGAATGGCAAAGGGAAAATGAGTCTGTGAGCGTGGAGGCCAAAGCCCGCGAGGCTGACGACATCCCAATAACTGAAGCATTTCTGTGTCTGAGTGTTTCCACCTCATCCGTGAACAAGCGTGGCGCACAGAAGTGGATCACACCGGGCAGAGCGGTGGCGTCGGGCCCACACCCTAACCTTGCGCCGTGCTCTGAACGTTGCAAGGATTGTCTCTCCTTGGGTTCCCATTCATTTAAACAAGAACGAAAGTTCACCGCGTCTCTCCTCTGCTGGCGACATTTTCGGCTTCACACACCGTCAACCTCATTTACGGGGTGGCTGCTTCGCGGAGGCGGTCAGCTCCATGGAGACGGCAGACGGCCCCCCCAAGCGCTCCTCAGAGCCCCGTCTCACCCTCCCACCTCCCCTCCTGCGCGCCCCCCTCTCGCCATGCCACGCCATCCCCGCCGCTGCCTGGAGGCCTCTCTCGAGCCTCAGCCCTACTCCAGGTGCGTGTGGCGGAGGAAGCAGGCGTCGCCGCAGTGACGTCCAGCTCCTTCCGGCTCTACTTCCGGCGTCTTCAGGGACCCGGATATGGGGAATGCGCTGTAACCACCACCGGCCGTGGGGAATCCTGGGAAGGCGGGAACGTCTGCAAAGAGGAAGGAGGTAGAGGCGGTGCTGCCGCCCCGGTGAGGCAGCAGACTCAGGCCAGAATTCTCATTTAAGGGACTTACGTCAGCATCAAAGGGTGGAGATACGGTTTAAAATGCATTTTTTTGTGGCTTATCTGAAGTATGGGTCCGTCTTCACTGTGGAGGCCTGTGTTTCCTCGTGGAACTGGGCAGGCTGGCCTCGATGGGGCTGACTCTCCACACCGTCCCTCCCCTCCCCCCAGCAGGCCCCTTCCGCCAGGGGTGGACTTGACCTGTCCCTCTGGACGCTCAGCTTTAGGACTCCTGTCCGGAATTTGGGGTCGCGGGGCCTCCGCCTGCCTTCTGCGTTTGTGCAGAATCACAGAAGCTCTCACACGGCACACATGTGACCTAAGCCCGTTTCATGGCCTCACCTGAAATTACATGTTTCCTTTGAATACTTCTCATAATCAGTAGTTCCCTGGCAACAGCGTCCAGACACGAGACAACCAGCTTTAGAAGGGAGTCTAGGCTTTTTCTTTATAAAGTCAAGAATCACACCAAGAGTGGAAATCATGGACCTCAGCAGGCAAGGGTTGACCTCCAGCTCAGCGCTGTCCGGTGAGTCGTCTCCCCTCCTCACCAGGGCGCCAACTCCATGGATCAGGAACTGGTCTCCCCCGCTACCCCAACTCAGAGCCCAAGACAGGTGATTGACAGGGACATTTGAACCTGAGTGAATGAGAAGACACGGGGAGACAGGGCAGGGGCTCGGTCAGGTGGACGTTCAGCCACCTTGGGAGGAGCAGATGGGCTTCCTCCCAGCAAAGCTGAGAGAGAAAGGAGCAGGTGGAGGGCCCAGCAAGTGCAGAGGCCAGGAGGCTGGGGCATGTCGGGTGTGTGTGGGGAACAGAGAAGAAACGGGGCTGGTTGTACCTGAAGAGAAAGGAGACTGGTGGACCAGGCAGGGGCCGTGTCACTGTGGGCTCACACATTCCTCCAGGGATCTTGGGATGGTTGTCAGGGGAAGATGACACATAAAAGCAAGAAAGAGAGAACTAACTCAAAGTCTGGGAGTTTTAACAAGAAGGGGTGGAAGCAACTGTTGTGAAGCAGCAATTGAAAGGAAAGAAGCCCTTGTGTCAGCACCCCTTCCATTCTGGAGAGGGTGTAGGCTGGCAGCCTCTGAGAGACTCAGGCAGTGGACTGGATGGTGGAGTCAGACAGACCTGGCTTTAACTTCTCAGATGGCTCACTGCTAAAGGATGCACCTGCCACTATGGGAGCCATCAGAGAAGCTGGTTCCATCCCTGGGTCGGGAAGATCCCCTAGAGAAGGAAATGGCAACCAACTCCAGTATTCTTGCCTGGGAAATTCCATGGACAGAGAACCCTAGTGGGCTACAGTCCACTTACAGAGAGTCGAATGTGACTGAGCGACTGAGCGCACACACACACACACACACGTGTACACACACATGTGTCTGATGTTTGTCTGGCCTTGGGAGCAATTCATGGCTCTGGACCCTGGTTTCCTTCTTTGGAATGTAATACTAACTCTGCATGAGGCTGTAAGGATTGTGTAAGATGATATTTGTAAACCTGACAGTGGTGAAAAGAAACAAGTGATAGACTTTGCTTATTTGTGGAACCATCTACCTGTAGTGACTCACCCAGAAGACAGAAGTTTCTCAAGGCCTTTCTCTTTCTTGAGCTCAGTGAGCCCTCCAGACCAGATGGGAACCCTGGATTCAACTGATCCCTAGATCAGTTCTTTTTTTTCCCCCCCAGATCAGCTCTTATAAGTTGTTGTTGTTGTTCAGTCGCTCAGTCGTGTCTGATTCTTTGTGACCCCATGGACTGCAACACGCCAGGCTTCCCTGTCCCTCACCGTCTCCCAGAGTTTTCTCAGACTCATGTCCATTGAGTCAATGATGCTGTCCAACTGTCTCATCCTCTCTCACCCCCTTCTCCTGCCCTCAATCTTTTCCAGCATCAAGGTCTTTTCCAGTGAGTCGGCTCACTGGAAGGGGAGCGAACCAGTCAATCCTAAAGGAAATCAACCCTGAATATTCATTGAAAGGACTGATGCTGAAGCTCCAATACTTTGGCCACCTGATGTGAAGAGCCAACCCTTATAGGTTAGGATGGAAATGCTTGAAGGTGAAGTGTTAGTTTGTAGGGCTGCTGTAACAGAGTCCTACAAACTGGATGGCTTAAAAAGGCAGAAATGTGTGATCTCAGTTTTGGAGACTGAAAGTTGGAGACCACCATCTGCAAAGTTGGTTCCTTCTCTGAGAAAGGCCCTCTCCAGGCCTCTCTCTCAGCTTCTGTGGGTGGAGGTAGTATCTCATTGTGGCTTTTACTTGCATTTCCCTAACACTTATGATGTTGAACATCTTTCCATGTGCTTGATGGTTACTTGTGTTTCTTTGGAGAAGTGTCCTATTCACATCCTTTGTCCATTTTTTTTTTGTTGTTGGTATGTGGATCATTTTTAAAGTTTTTATTGCATTTGTTACAATATTGCTTATGTTTTGTGTTTCGGCCCCTTGGCACGTGGGATCTTAGTTCCCAGACCAAGGATTGAACCTACACCCCTGCACTGGAAGGCAAAGTCTTAACCACTGGGCCTCCAGGGAAGTCCCCTTTGTCCAGTTACAGCATTCTCTTAGCAGCATCTGATGGGGCTAGTCTTCCCCTGTGTCTTCCCATTGGTGCCCTTGACACCAGACACTTCTATCTCCCCGTGCCTCAGGCTCTTTTCAGTCTGCTTTTCCAGCTCATCCTCCTCTGCCTGACTGCCGCAGCTTGTGCCTGCCTCGCAGGTTTCCTCTCAGATCTCCTTTCCTCTGTGCTCCACTCTTGCAGGGAGAGCTTGTCCCTGCTCATGACTGCTGCCATCTCTAAGCACCATTCATATGATGATGACCCTTAAATTCGAGTTTCTGGATTAGCAGTCTCTATGAGTTCCAGATGCATGTTGTCTAATTGCCCACTTGACATTTCGTGTGTTAAGGGTACTTCATGGTAATCCATACTGAACTTGTACTCTGCCCCCTTCTTCCTCCTGGATTTTCTGCTTTGGTAAAAGGAACCATTATCTATCTGGTCCCCAGAAACCTCAGAATTAGGACATATTGCTCTTCCACCCTTCCTCTTGGATCTGGAGGTTTTCAGCTTCTCAGTACAAGCTTCTCAGTATATGGATGTCACTGCCATCTTCTATCCATCTTCATACCTTTTTAACCTTACTGTTGTCTTCAAACTCAATACCCATCTCATGAATTCTGGAGCTGACTTGGCTTTTTTTTTTTTTTCATAAGCTACTCACTTCTCTTTTTGTAGTTTCCCCCTTGTCCCTCCTCCATTAGAGCAGTAAAGACATTGGCCCTTTATTTTTTATTTTCTGAAAAATTTTGGCTGTGCTGGGTCTTGGCTGAGTGAGGTGCACATACTCTATAGCTGTGGCATCTAGCCTTGGTTGCCCCAAGGCATGTGTGATCTTAGTTTCCTGTGTGTGTTAGTCACTCATTCGTGTCTGACTCTTTGTGACCCCCTTGTAAATGTAGACCAAGATGCAAGCAAGATGGTGGAGTAGAAGGATGTGCACTCATCTTCTCTTGTGAGAACTACAAAATTACAACTAACTGCTGAACAGCCATCAACAGAATATTGGATCCCACCAAAATAAAGATACCCCACATCCAAGGGCAATGGAGAAGCCCCAGCAAGATGGAGGAGGACTTCCACAGGACTGGGGAAACAGACTCTTGGAGGGTACAAACAAAACCTTGTGTGCACCAGGAGCTAGGAGCAAGGAGCAGTGATCCCATAAGAGACTGACCCTGACTTTCCTGTGAGTGTCCAGGAGTCTCCAGTGGAGGCATTGGTCAATGGTGGCCTGCTGCAGGGTCAGGGGCACTGAATGTGGCATGAGACCTTTTGAAGGAGGTCACTGTTCATTACCTCTACCATAGTTTGGTTTCAGTCAACAACAGGGAGGGAACACAGCACTGCACATCAACAGAAAATTGGATTAAAGATTTACTGAGCAACTTGGAAAACTCAGCAATGGCCACAAGACTGGAAAAGGTCAATTTTCATTCCAATCCCAAAGAAAGGCAATGCCAAAGAATGCTTGAACTACTGCACAATTGCACTCATCTCACATGCTAGTGAAGTGATGCTCAAAATTCTCCAAGCCAGGCTTCAGCAATATGTGAACTGTGAACTTCCAGGTGTTCAAGCTGGTTTTAGAAAAGGCAGATGAACCAATTGCCAACATCTGCTGGATCATCGAAAAAGAGAGTTCCAGAAAAACATCTATTTCTGATTTATTGACTATGCCAAAGCTGTTGACTGTGTGGATCACAATAAACTGTGGAAAATTCTGAAAGAGATGGGAATACCAGACCATCTAACCTGTCTCTTGAGAAACCTGTATGCAGGTCAGGAAACAACAGTTAGAAATGGACATGGAACAACAGACTGGATTGAAATACGTCAAGGCTGTATACTGCCACCCTGCTTATTTAACTTATATGCAGAGTACATCATGAAAAATGCTGGGCTGGATGAAGCACAGGCTGGAATCAAGATTGCCGGGAGAAATATCAATAACCTTAGATATGCAGATGACACCACCCTTATAGCAGAAAGTGAAGAGGAACTAAAAAGCCTCTTGATGAAAGTGAAAGAGGAGAGTGAAAAGTTGGCTTAAGGCTCAACATTCAGAAAACTAAGATCATGGCATCTGGTCCCATCACTTCATGGCAAATAGATGGGGAAATAGTGGAAACAGTGTCAAACTTTATTTTTCTGGGCTCCAGAATCACTGTAGATGGTAACTGCAGCCCTGAAATTAAAAGATGCTTACTCCTTGGAAGGAAGGTTATGACCAATCTAGATAGCATATTAAAAAGTAGAGACATTACTTTGCCAACAAAGTTCCATCTAGTCAAGGCTATGGTTTTTCCAGTGGTCATGTATGGATGTGAGAGTTGGATGGTGAAGAAAGCTGAGCACTGAAGAATTGATGCTTTTGAACTGTGGTGTTGGAGAAGACTCTTGAGAGTCCCTTGGACTGCAAGGAGATCCAACCAGTCCATCCTAAAGGAGATCAGTCCTGAGTGTTCATTGGAAGGACTGATGTTGAAGCTGAAACTCCAGTACTTTGGCCACCTCATGTGAAGAGTTGATTCATTGGAAAAGACCCTAATGCTGGGAAGGATTGGGGGCAGGAGGAGAATGGGATGACAAAGGATGAGATGGCTGGATGGCATCACCAACTCGATAGACATGAGTTTGGGTAGACTCTGGGAGTTGGTGATGGACAGGGAGGCCTGGCGTGCTGTGATTCATGGGGTCACAAAGAGTCGGACATGACTGAGTGACTGAACTGAACTGAGCTTGGCTCCACCCATCAGAACAACATCCAGTTTCCCACACAGTCAGTCTCTCCCATTGGGAAGCTTACATAGGCCTCTGAAGCCTCTTATCCTTATCCCTCAGAGGGCAGACAGAGGAAAACCACAATCACAGAAAACTAATCAAACTGATCACATGGCCCACAGCCTTGTCTAACTCTGAAACTATAAGCCATTCTGTGTAGGGCCACCCAAGTTGGACCAGTCATGGTGGAGAGTTCTGACAAAACGTGGTTCACTGGACGAGAGAATGGCAAACCATTATTTTTGCCTTGAGAACCCCATGAATTGTATGAAAGGGCAAAAAGATACGATGCTGGAAGATAAATTCCCCAAGTCGGTAGGTACCCAAAATGCTACTGGAGAAGAGTGGAGAAATAACTACAGAAAGAATGAAGAGATAGAGCCAAAGCAAAAACAACACCCAGTTGTAGATGTGACTGGTGATGGAAATAAAGTCCTATGCTGTAAAGAACAATATTGCATAAGAACTTGGAATGTTAGGTCCGTGAATCAGGGTAAATTGGAAGTGATCAAAAAGGAGATGTTAAGAGTGAACATCAAAATTTTAGGAGTCAGTGAGCTAAAATGGACTGGAACAGGTGAATTTAACTCAGGTGACCGTTATGTCTACTACTGTGGGCAAGAATCCCTTAGAAGAAATGGAGTATCCCTCACAGTCAATGAAAGAGTCAAAAGTACAGTACTTGGGTGCAATCTCAAAAATGAAAGAATGATCCCTGTTCATTTCCAAGGCAAACCATTTAATATCACAATGATCCAAGTCTATGCCCAAACCCGTAATGCTGAAGAAGCTGAAGTTGAATGGTTCTATAAAGACCTACAGGCCTAGAACTAGCACTCCAAAAGTATGTCTTTTTCATTATAGGGAACTGGAATGCAAAAGTAGGAAGTCAGGAGATACCTGGAGTAACAGGCAAATTTTGACTTGGAGTACAAAATGAAGCAGGTCAAAGGCTAACAGAGTTTTGTCAAGAGAATGCACTGGTCATAGCAAACACCCTCTTCCAACCACAGAAGAGAAGACTCTATACATGGACAACAGATGGTCAGTACTGAAATCAGATTGATGATATTCTTTGCAGCCAAAGATGGAGGAACTCTATACAGTCAGCAAAAACAAACCCAGGGGGTGACTGTGGTTCAGATCATGAACTCCTTATTGCCAGATTTAGACTTTAATTCAAGAAAGTAGGTAAAACCACTAGACCATTCAGGTATGACCTAAATCAAGGCCCTTATGATTATGCAGTGGAAGTGAGAAATAGATTCAAGGGATTAGATCTGATAGAGTGCCTGAAGAACTCTGGACGTAAGTTCATGACATTGTACAGGAAGCAGTGATCAAGGCCATCCTCAAGAAAAAGAAATGGAAAAAGGCAAAATGGTTGTCTGAGGAGGTTTTGCAAATTGCTGAGAAAAAAAAGAGAAGCTAGAGGCAAAGGAGAAAAGGAAAGATAAATCCATCTGAATTCAGGGTTCTAAAGAATACCAAAGAGAGATAAGAAAGCCTTCCTCAGTGGTCAATGCAAAGAAATAGAGGAAAGCAACAGCATGGGAAAGGCTAGAGATCTCTTCAAGAAAATTAGAGATACCAAGGGAGTATTTCATGAAAAGATGAGCACAATAAAGGACAGAAATGATATGGACCTAACAGAAGCAAAAGATATTAAGAAAAGGTGGCAAGAGTACAAAGAAGAACTGTACAAAAAGGGTCTTCATGACCCAGGAAACTACAATGGTGTGATCACTCACCTAGAGCCAGATATCCTGGAATGTGAAGTCAAGTGGGCCTTTTGAAGCATCACTAGGAAGAAAGCTAGGGGAAGTGATGGAATTACAGTTAAGCTATTTCAAATTCTAAAAGATGATGTTGTGAAAGTGCTCCACTCAATATGCCAGCAAATTTGGAAAACTCAGTAGTGGCCACAGGAATGGAAAAGGTCAGTTTTCATTCCAATCCCAAGGAAAGGCAATGCCAAAGAATGTTTAAACTACTACAACATTGCACTCATTTCACACGCTAGCAAATTAATGCTCAAAATTCTCCAAGCCAAGCTTCAACAGTACATGAACCGTGAACTTCCAGATATTCAAGCTGGATTTAGAAACAGCAGAGGAACCAGATATCAAATTGCCAACATCTGTTGGATCATTGAAAAAGCAAGAGAGTTCCAGAAAAGCATCTGCTTTATTGACTATGCCAAAGCTTTTGACTGTGTGGATCATAACAAACTGTGGAACATTCTTCAAGAGATGGGAATACCAGACTACCTTACCTGCCCCCTGAGAAATCTGTATGCAGGTCAAGAAGCAATAGTTAGAACTGGACATGGAACAATGGACTGGTTCCAAATCGGGAAAGGAGTACATCAAGGCTTTTTGTCACCCTGCTTATTTAACTTATATGCAGAGACCATCATGAGAAATTATGGGCTGGATTAAGCATAAACTGGAATCAAAATTGCAGGGAGAAAGATTAATAATCTCAGATACACAGATAACACCTCCCTTATGGCAGAAAATGAAGAGTTAAAGAGCCTCTTGATGAAAGTGAAAGAGAAGAGTGAAAGAGCTGGCTTAAAACTCAACATTCAGAAAACTAAATGGAATTCAGCCCCATCACTTCATGGCAAATAGATGGGGAAACAATGGAAGCAGTGGGAGACTTTATTTTTGGGGGCTCCAAAATCACTGCAGATGGTGATTGCAGCCGTGAAATTAAAAGACGCTTACTTCTTGGAAGAAAAGCTATGACCAACTTAGACAGTATATTAAAAAGCAGAGACATAACTTTGCCAACAAAGGTCCATCTAGTCAAAGCTACAGTTTCTCCAATAATCATGCATGGATGTGAGAGCTGAACTATAAAGAAAGCTGAGTACTGAAGAATTGATGCTTTTGAACTGTGGTGTTGGAGAAGACTCTTGAGAATCCCCTGGACTGCAACAGATCAAGCCAGTCAGTTCTAAAGGAAATCAGTCCTGAATATTCATTGGAAGGACTGATGCTAAAGCTGAAACTCCAATCCTTTGGCCACCTGATGTGAAGAACTGACTCATTGGAGAAGACTCTATGCTGGGGAAAGAGTGAAGGTCAGAGGAGAAGGGGATGATAGAGGGTGAGGTGGTTGGATGTTATCACTGACTTGATGAACATAAATTTGAGCAAGCTCTGAGAGTTGATGATGAACAGGGAAGACTGGTGTGCTGTAGTCCGTAGGGTTGCGAAGGGTCAGATGACTGAGCAACTGAACTGAACTGGAGTGTAGCCCACCATGCTCCTCTGCCCATAAAATTCTCCAGGCAAGAATACTGGAATGGGTGGCCATTCCTTCTTCAGGGGAATCTTCCTGACCCAGGTATCAAACATGAGTCTCCTGCATTGCAGGTGGTTTCCTTTCCATCTGAGCCACCAGGGAAGCCCATCTTAGTTCCCTGACCAAGAATCAAATCTGTGTCCCCTGCATTGGAAGACAGACCACCAGGAAAGCCTCTTTAATAATAATTATTTAATTAATTTATTTTTTATAAAAGGATGTTGGCTCTTTAGACAACCTTCTCTGCTCTTTCAGGCTGAAGGTCCCACCCTGCAGTTATTTCTTGTTTTCTCTGGTTCACTGTGGTTCTCTGTAGTCATTTACTTCTGTTTATTTGATCAGGGTCTCTCTTTACTGAACTGTGGACTCAGCAGCCAGACCCTCCCATGTTCTGCTCATTGTCCCATCCTGAGGATCCAACCTGGTGCCTGGCACACGGTAGGTGCTGCATAAATATTTGGTATGTAAATGATTGATGGAAGGAAAACCCCATCATGCTCCTGGCAAACATTTACTTTCATTTTGCATATTTCTAAAAGTGTATTTCAGAGGTTCTGTGACTCATGCAAACAAATAGAAAAAGGCATGTTCAGGGTTGAGATCAAGACCGCCACCGATCACAGGAGCTGAGACGGATGGCACCTTTGGTAGCTTGCTGATTTCATGGTATGAATTAGCCCCCTCCTCCGATCCAGTATCCTTCACTGAGCCATGTCCTGGTTTCTCAGACCTGTATGTATTTGAAAGGTGTTGTCATATAAATTTCCCTTTTTCCAACATGTTCTATAAATACAACTAAAATACTGTAAGTGCAGTAAGATTACCTCTTTGAGGTTGTGTGTGCATGTTTAGTTTTCTCCAAATGCTCATTCCACCAAGGCATTTGGAGTCAGACCCGAATCCTTTGGCGTTCTCCTTGCTCCCTACTGCTGGTCTCAGGACCTTGAACTAGCTGCCTTCTCCTAGGATACTCCTCTCCCAGCTCTCAGGAGCTCAGCCCTCTGTTCTTGTGTGAAATGCTCTGTCTGCTGAGGGCACCTCTTTGACTTGCACATGGAAGGGAGCAGTCTCCCGCTGTTCCTTGTTGCTTGTGGTATTAGTCATCAACTTTATCCGGTCACATGTCATTCTCTGTATATACATCACTGCTGTGTTTGCCTGCTTTTTAGTATTCACTCCCTCTACTGGAATGAGAGCCCCACAAGGACAGGGATGTTCTTCTCGGGAACTCTTGAGTGCTCAGAATCCAGAAGAGCACATGGCGTGAAGCCATGTATGAAATGAATTTGTTCAATGGATAAAAACATTTTTAGGTGGGCATTTGATTCCATTATCCAAGATGCCTACTCAGTTGTGTCTGACTCTGTGACCCCAGGAACTGTAGCCCGCCAGGCTTGTCTGTCTTTGGCATTCTGTAGGCAAGAGTACTTGAGTGGGTTGTCATCCCCTCCTCCAGGGGATCTTCCCGACCCTGGGATCAAACCTGTGTCTCTTAAGTCTTCTGCGCTGGCAAATGGGTTCTTTACCATTAGCACCACTTGGGAAGCCTAGGCTGAGCTGTCTGTAATATAGCCTTGTAAAGGTGAAAATTGTCCATGCTGGTAATTCCTTAAAGACAAGAAAATGTGTGTACACCAGCTGTAGCAGGGCCCTGGATGGCTCAGTGTCTGTTTGGTCAGTCAGATAAACAAGGTCCTATTGTGTATCCCAGAGAACTATTATCAATACTCCACAATAAATCATAATGGAAAATAATAGGAAAAATCATATTTTTGTATAACTGAATCACCTTACTGTGCAGAAATTAACACATTGTAAATCAACTATACTTCAGTACAATAAATTTTAAAAATGTCAAATAAAATCCAAAAGAGCGATGAAAAGTAATCAGGATCCTTCCCCAGTCTCTCAAGGAAAAAAGCAAGTGGAGAAACACCATCCCGTTTCACCATGAAGATAACAAGGCCCTCTATCCCTACCCCGGTCACTCCTGGTGTTCTCAGAGTGGGAAGTGCTGAGCTCTCAGTGCCACCTGCTCCCACGGAAGCCTAGTCGTCTGCTCCCATCTCTCATGAATGGAGTCAGGTCTTGGGCTTTGAACCCAGGGATGAGCCCAAATGAGAGATTTTATCAGCTGCCCCAGGCAGCAGCATCCCTCAGCTTCCAGGACCTTCCACGCTGGTACCATGACTCAAAACTCCGTTTGTCTCTGGGCCATGTGTCGTCACATCCTGTGTCTTTCTCAAGCTTAAAGTAGAAATCAGCCCCTGAGGCAGCTCCAGAACTGACTTGCCTTCAAGTCCTGCAGCAGTTACCAGCTTCTCTAGGGGCCTGGTAGGTGGATCTCCCAGGGCCTTGAGCGAGCCTAGGTCACTGCCGGTCAGGTGTTCGTGGAGGGTAAGACTGGCCTGCACTTTTGTGGGCCTTCCTGTGTGGCACTGGTGGTAAGGAACCCGCCTGTCAACGCTGGGGACATAAAACAGGCGGGCTCAGTCCCTGGGTTGGGAAGCTCCCCTGGAGAATCATGGCAACTCACTCCAGTATTCTTGCCTGGAGAATCCCATGGACAGAGGAGCCTGGTGGGCCACAGTCCATGGGGTCTCAAAGAGTCAGGCACGACTGAAGAGACTTAACACGCATGCTCATGTCTTTGTGAAGAAGGCTTTAGGCTCCTTGTTAACTGAGCATCCATCCTGCCACATACATGTGCTACCATGCCTGAAACACCGAGTCCTGTCATTGTGTTTTCCTTCAGAGTGTGAAACTGTCTTTCTGCGTTCTCAGCCCCCTTCGTGGCAGACGTGACTCACTTCCAACGATAGTTCCAGGTTTCTTCCCCTTTCGAGAGGCAGGAAGCCTACCTGTCTAAGCCCCTGGGCAGTTGTCGGGCAGAGCCAACGTGTGAGTGGCCGTGTCTCCCCCCGCTTGGCTGACCCCGGTGGCTTGTGTTGTAACGCAGCTGCCGCAGATAGAGGAAACCTGGATTCTGGGCCACCTCTTGTGAGGGTCATTCTCCAGTCAGAATCCATCAGCCTCTGTGTGAGTAAAAAGCTTTTGTTTCGTCAGGCACTGAAGACCTGGTGCCATTTGCTTCAAACTCATAATCTATGCTCTACTGATTGACAGACTGTCCTTCCAGTGTTTGGAAGCTTTCTGAGGATCATCACGCCCTGGATCCACCCGCTTTTGCTCCTTTCCCTTCTCCCAATAATCTTGTGCTGGTAAACTTGTGAGTCAAAACATACTCTTGGTCAGGTGTAGGGTAACAGATGGAAAAAAAGTACAGCAACGACTCCAACTTGGCTTTGGAACGTCCAGCCTAGAAAATAATGTGGAAAATATTACCCGAGCAAAAGTGGGAACTATGTGGCCAATGTTTTCTCATCATCAGCTCACATTAAAAAAAGAATTTAAAGTAATTCAAGTATTTAGCCACACTTATCAAGAAAATTTCAGGGAGAGGGGTAGGTGGAGAGTAGGTTCTCAAAGGACAGGGAAGAAAACCCTCAAATTTGTTTCTCCTGTTTCTGCCCTTGTTGATATCCTCCACACAAAGCAGCTGCTCCCTGAAACTCTTGTCTTTCTTTTTCTTCCTCAGTCCCTCAAAATTCTGTGCCATCTGATACTCGCCAATGCAGTGCTTCATTATGGTGGATGAACATGCTTTTCCTCTGCCTTCCTGTTTTTTTTTTTGTTTGTTTTTTCTTTTCTTCTGCCAGCTATTATTTGCCCTGCCAATTGGAGAAGAAGAAGGCAACACATTCCCACATGCATTAATAGCTTCTGTCTCTGTTGTATATGGACACAGGTATCAAATTACTATGCAAAATTACCATGAATTTATCAGCTAGAATAAGAAAATTTAAGCTTGGGACAGATCATAGTAGTTTAGAGCTTGGATCTCTGGGTTCCCAAATGTATTGTTTACTGGCAGCTTGAATTGAGCAGCAAATTAACCCTTCTGAATATTGCAAATATATTTGTAAAATACAATTAATACTACCCACTACACCAGGTTATTGTGAGATTTTAATGAGACAGATAGATGATCCATATAAAATACTTAGGACAGAATATTTTACATGGTGAGATGGCCATAAATATTAGCTATCTCCTCTACTTCATCCTTTTCGATTCTAGCCTATAATATTTTATTCTCTTCTGTCACTTGAGAAGCACTCAAGTATTTTAACTCAGACTTTCTTATTGCTTGAACTAGAGTTTATAACATTCATTTTGCAGATAAGAATGTGGATTAAGAAAAGAGACAAAGGGGAAAAGAGAAATGAAGTGCTTGGGAATTAATTTCTCTCATTTTGATTTTAATTTGAGTTGAGGGAATAAATTAACTTCCTGCCTCTACTTCCTTTGAGAATTCCAGTTAACCACCCTTTTCTATATTTCCGGGCCAGACTAGGCACTTAGTGGGGAGATCTGTGTTCCATTAGGATCAGCAGTAAACAATCCTGCACAATAAAGCTCGTGTGGCCCAATCACCCCATTGAATATGGCTGGTGAAATCTGAAAATTTCCAAACGTTCTCCTTACGTACAAGGACCACAGATTGGGTGGCTGAAACAACAGACGTTTCTTTTCTTAAAGTTTTGGAGGCTGGAAGTCCAAGACCCCGGCTCTAGCAGGGTCGCTTTCCTCCGAGATGTCTCTCCTTGGCCGTCCTGTTGCCGCCTCTGCACGTGCGCGCCCCTCTGAGCGCAGTGACTCCTGTCTCTCTCTCTCTCTGTGTCTTCATGGCCTCTTTCTATAAGGACATCTGTCATGTTGGATGAGGGTCCACCTCACATTAACTTCACCACCTCTTTAAAGCCTCCATCTCCATTGTGAGGAACTGGAGATTGGGGTTTCAACATAGGAATTTGGGGAGAACACCATTTAGCCCGTAACAGCTGATAGGTACAAATATACTTTGCTAACATGGATATGTGAGTGCTTTGATGTGTAAGGAAATCCATTGTTTTTTAACACAGAAGACTCTGTGGAAGTTGAATGCCACTGGTATGAACTTAGGTGACATCCCAGGGAACTGAAAATCACTGTCCATGTGCCGTGTGCTGTCTTAGGAAGCTGTGCACAGGTGACGTTCGTTGTTCATTTTGGTTAGGATTTAGTGATCAGATGATGTGTTACTAGTTCATGATATCAGCTCAGGCAATTGAACCTGTGATTTTTTTTTTTCTTCCTTAGTTGACTGTTACAAGCATGATTTGAGAGAGAAACTAATAATGCTTACAGGAGAAAAAAAAAAAAACACCATTCTCTGAGCTCAATTTAAAGAAGGGGTACCAGTAGAGTGTTTAAGGGGGAAATATTTTAGTCTACAGAATATTCTAAGACCCAAGCCATTAAACCTGCTTTGGCCTCAATATGTCCAAGGGTTGTTTGACATAATTTTTTTAAGAACCTACTGCATATTTTGAGAAATCTCCAAACTACTTTGTTCCTATGGAGCACCATTTCACAACAGTATAGGCTATTTGGAGTTCAATATTTCCTTCTCTTACTTTCCTCCTTGAAAGCAAGAACTAGAACCCCAGGAGCTCAAGTGGTTCTGAAAAGCAGAGGGTCCCAGGTGTAATGGCCAAGGTTGAGTGGAAACAAGCCTTTCTTTATTCCTTTCTCAGTAGGGTGGGACGAGTGTGAAGGCTGAGGTATGGGTAATGATGTTCTGTCTCTGCTGTTCTGATAATCTCACATGTATGTGAATATCTTCTGTTTCAGAGTTCAGTGTGCTTTCGGGATGTGGGGAAAGTGGCTGTGATGAGAAGGGGCTAGAGCTCATGACTAGGAAGTGGGGATGAAAGGGAAAGCTCAGCTCCCACATGAAGCAGAAGGCACAGGTGACCCCGGCTAAGGGCTCAGGTGGCTTCCTGTCTGTTTCTTTTTGGACCCTGGAAGGTATAGTTTGAACTCTTGATCACTAAAGTTGATGATTTCAGACTAAATTCTTCTACTCATTTAATAGGCTCAAACGGTAAAGAATCTGCCTGCAATGCAGGATAAGCCAGAGATACAGATTCGATCTCTGGGCTGGGAAGATCCCCTAGAGAAGGAAATGGCAAGCCACTCCAGTATTCTTGACTGGGAAATCCCATGGACAGAGGAGCCTGGGGGACTACGGTCCATAGGATGGCAAACAGCTGGACACAACTGACCATGCATTTGTGACTATGCATACATGTGACATACATGTAATAATGTTGGAAGGCCAACTGTGAGAATTTTAAGGTATTTTAATTTTTTGTTGTAATGACTTTATAATAAATAACTTTAGGAAAAGCAAAGGGCTCTAAAAATAATACTCCCCTTCCATGATTCCTCATAAGATTTATCCCAGTTGGCATCCCCAGCTCTGCGACTCTATGACTCCAGCCTCCTTCTACTTTCCACCTGATACCTGGTGGGTTTCCCTCCCCTTGCAGCTTTAGTCACTATCTGGGCACTAGAAACAGGGATCTTTCTCCTAAGTTGCTCAGGCTCATTCAATCCAACCTGTGGATTGCTTCAGTGGAATTTGCTGTCTTTAGTGAATAATTAATCTAGAAAGCTTGAGAGTTCTTTTAGATGAGGTTTAAGGCATCATTTCGCTCTAAAATGTATAAAATCCAACATCTCACCTCCATGATAGATTTCTCAGTTTTATCCCACGAGGGCAGTGAACTCTTTCATCCACGCTTTCATCACGAAAGCCTCAGCACTCTTTGACTATTTCTTGGACTTCTCTGTCTCTCCTCTGCTGCCACATGCTGCCCGTGTTGTGTTCTATAGCATATTTTCTCGTTTTCTGACAATGAAAGATTTGTAACTTTTTCAGAATAAGTAAGTCTTCAGCATCCAAGTAGGCAAAGCATTTGGCAAGTCCCACTGGGTGAGAGGGACCTTCCCTGGTGGCTCAGATGGTAAAGAATCTGCTTGCAATGCAGAAGGTTGTGAAGTCTATTCTAAATTTTCCCCTGTTTCTCTTTTACTTGATACTAGGTAAGCAATTATATCTGACATCCTTTCATCATTTTTCTCCTCGCTTGGGACCCCCTGAGGCTTGCGGCCAGACATGATGGAGATCGTCTCTCCGAATGGTAGCCTGTAGACTGTCAGCGTTTCCCTGGGAGGGGCCGAGTTCCCCTCACAACCCAAACAAGCAAACCAGAATAAAATCTCTGCGATGTTTCTGGCCTAGAAACAGCATGCCTTCCTTGGTTTGCTTCCTGACACCTCCCCAGGCTGTTTGGGTTTTTGCAAACATCCTTATTGGCTTCAGGAAGGGTGGGATCCAATTGTTTAGTTGTTCAAGGAGTTCTGAAGTCTCTCTCATCAGCCAGCAGTTCCTTAAGGAAGCAGGGCTAAACAGGCACTCCGGAGGGAGCAAGGCAAACAGCTCGGGGAGATGGAAGCAGGGGAAATCTTGCGCCCAAGTGCAGATCTGGAGAGGTTTGGTAAAAGTCAAGCTTCGTTCCTAACAGGCTTGATTGTGTACAGCCATTAACCACCTGTGACCCACTCTGCTTATTCCTGTTTAGCTCAGGCTAGCAGAATTGTAAAAGTCACTTCAGCCTGTCATAGGTGCGACAGTTCAAGGGGGAGGTGGCCACGTCTATCTCCATTAAAGGCAGACTTTCGGTTTAGACCATTCTGGGTGGCTGTGCAGTGTCAAGAACGGGGTGCTACGAGAGCATATCACATATATACAAGAGCACGTGAACAAACACACAAAAAGAAACAGCACCTCCCTCCACCACCACCACTTCTTTCTATTTTAAAAGGAACAGCAAGGGGTGAAGACTAAATGGATTGTCTTTCTGTTCTTTGTCCTCCTTGTGACAAGAACAGCCGTGGCACTGTGAATGATAAAGCAGCAGCAATTTGCAGGGGCACTGGGCCAAACTCTGAAAAATCCAGTCCCGGATTTACATGGGGAATAAGCGTACGTGACTTCGGGGAGGATTCTTGGAGCAAATGCAGCTTTGCACTGGGGGCTGGGTGTGTCTCTGCAGCATGGCACTGCCACCATGTTTGGCTCTGCCCTTGCTTGGACGACCCCGTGTGGAAGCCACTGGGCACGTGTGACTGAGCCACGCGTGTGTTTCTGGACAGCTGCCGCCTCAATTTTAAACCTTTCTTGGTCTATACTAAATTTGTAAACTACCAGTGTATGAACCCTTAAGTATGTACTTTTCTGTTTTTTCCACATTTCAGTGTAGTTCTGTATGGTTTTAATGTAGTATGCTCATTGCTAAATGTACAGTGACATTTAGCAAAACTTACTCAGTATATTTCCCTGAGTTTAGTGAAAGTACCTTTAACTGTCAGGGGTCCTAGGGATCTAAGGGGGCTTCTCTGGTGGCTCAGATGGTAAAGAGGTAAAGAATCTGTCTGTAATGCTGGAGGCCCTGATTTGATCCCTGGGTTGGGAAGATCCCGTGGAGAAGGGAAAGGCTACCCACTCTAGTATTCTGGCCTGGAGGATTCCATGGACGGAGGGGCTAACCAGTAGCATAGAAAAATAGCTCAGAATGGTTGCAAGATGGGAAGAGCAGGCTGTAAACATTCTTCCTCAGTCTCTAAGCCCCTCTGAAGTAGGTGCCGCTGTCATCAGTGAAGTTATGGTGCGGGGTCCCTCTGACTCACACTGTAACCTCGGGGAAGTCTTGTTTTTCTGCTACTTGTATCTGAGGATGAGATTCTTCAGGTGGAAGTTGTCCGGTAGGTGGTGTCAGACAGTTCTCCCAGGGGCCCAGGAAGCTGTGCACTTGGTTTGTAGGCTGTGTGCCTTTGCCTGAGGTCAGTACCGATTCCTCTGGACTGGGACTGAGCAGTAGGGTATTCATGCTGCTTCGTGTTTCAGCACTGGTCACTCCAGTCTCCCCCAGTGGCACTAACCATCACTTAGTACTTTTGTTTCTAAATGACATTATGATGGCCATTATGATGGCCCAGAGCCTATGATGAAGGTGGCTGGTTTTCCAGCATTTGGCACAACAAGATAAAGACTAGTTTCCTGAGCCTCAGAGTTATTTAGAGATTTCAGATAGTACCAAGGGGAGCCTTACTGGGGAATCTTATCTGGTTTTTGGTGATGAGTTGGGCAATGAGAGAGCAGACCCTGTTAATTTTTAGCAGGGTCCAGGTAATATTTATTCTTTCAGAGGCAACTGGAAAGTATGTAGCAGGGCCCTCAGTCTCCTCTAGGACTTGGGAAGATCATAGAATCAAATAGAATCTTTTGAAGCAAAGTGAAAGTCACTCAGTTGTGTCTGACTCTTTGCAACCTCATGGACTATACAGTCCATGGACTTCTCCAGGCCAGAATACTAGAGTGGGTAGTCTTTCCCTTCTCTGGGGGATCTTCCCAACCCAGGGAGCAAACCCAGGTCTCCCGCATTGCAGGCAGCTTCTTTACCACCTGAGCCATGGGGGAAGCCCAAGAATCCTGGAGTGGGCAGCCTATCCCTTCTCCAGGGGGTCTTCCTGACCAGGAATCGAACCAGGGTCTCCTGCATCGCAGGCAGATTCTTTAGCAGCTGAGCTATGATGGAGTCTTTTGAGGAGACACATGATTTAGAGTTTAGAACCTTCTGGTCTTAGTCATCCTGACTGAGGCCCTCTTGTAGGGGTGTTTTCTTTAGCTTCTCGCCATAATTAGTAACATACCTATGAAATGCGGCTTGAAAGTTAGGAATGGTGTCAGAGTCTGCTGATTTATACATGTGTTAATATTGTATTTGAATGAATGTTATCCTGCCCAATTTCATTGCTTTGTTTTTGAGTAGAATGTTAATAAAAAGTGATGGCTGTATCCACATATGATTTCTGTTCTTTTCAAGTTTGGTTTCCAAGTTTCATTGCTACATAGGTCATTATATATATCAATATATTTTATCATTTTGTTACCTCTGCTTTTTTTTTTTTAATTTCCATTTTTTAAATCCCAAGTTTCCAAAGGACAGGAAAATCATTTCCATATAGGTTAATTCAATTAATATTTTAAAAATCTTCCTCAAGACATTGTAGTGGAAAGAGCCCAGGAAATGGAGTTAGTAATCTTGGCTTCGTGTCTCAGCTCTGTCACTGTGTGACCTTCAATGAATCACTTGATTTCACTGGCTCTTTTTTCATCAATGAGCTGAGGATAAAAATGGTGTTCATTCCTTCAGAAAGTTGTTATGATCAAGTGGTATAAAAGCACTTTATAAACCCTAATAGCAATAACTTATTTAATCTCAGTATATTAATATAAATTTTTATTTAAAATGTTTTCTAAACTTAAAAGTGTTGTAAGGGGCCTTCCCTGGTGGCTCAGAAGGTAAAGAATATACCTGCAATGCAGGAGATCCAGGTTTGATCCTGAGTCGGGAAGACCCCTGGAGAACGGAATGGCTACCCACTCCAGTGTTCTTTCCTGGAGAATCCCATGGACAGAGAAGCCTGGCAGGCTATAGTCCATGGGGTCACAAAGAGTCAGATATGACTGAGCAACTAAAACATGCACAGAGTTAATGTTTATTTCTAGCTTTCTGCTTATGTAAATATGTATAACAGTATGTTCTTGGTTAGGAAGCAGACCTAGCCCATGGTGTCTTGATGGCTATGAGAATTTAAAAAAAGGAATAGATGGATGAAGAAGCTCCACTTTTATTTTTACTATAATGATTTTTTTCTGTTCATTGTTTCAATTATTTGTATAATTCTGTGTAAACCAAAGTGAGATAACTTGAACTTTTGGCATCTTTTCAATAATATAATTTTCATATCCAAAATCTCATTTTGCAGATTGGGTATCCTGTTTCTGATGATATAGCAGAATAGATAATTTGAAGAGACTTTTGATGTAAAAAACTAGTTTCCGGATATATGACAATAATCATAGCTTTTCATGTAGCCCAGAGCTAACTAGAGCTCAGTCCTTATTCAGATATAAATAAGTTCAAATTAAAAAAAAAAACTGAAAGAAAAGGGATCTAAGACCATAGGTGAGAGCAGTGAATTATAAACAAATGCTTGGAAGGTAGACTTGAGATCAGCTGCTTAGATTAGTGCCACTGTGCTGGGAAAAGATCTGAAACTCTGAAAACTGGAGAAATAAAATCCCAAACTCCCACATTAATAGAGTTCTCTTAATAGGAACTAGAGAGGCCACAGGTTCAGAATGAGTTAAAGAGCAATTTAGGTTTACATGAAGAAACAACTCATGAACTAGAAGATACACCTGAAGGAATTACCTAGGATATACTCTATGTGTAAAGAATAGGAACATTTGAAAAAGATTAAGAAACATGGAGGCTAGACTGAAAAGAAATAACTTACGTCTCGTTAATTTGAGGGCTTCCCTGGTGGCCCAGAGGGTGAAGCATCTGCCTGCAACGCAGGAGGCCTGGGTTTGATCCCTGGGTCAGGAAGATCCCTGGAGAAGGCAATGGCAACCCACTCCAGTACTCTTGCCTGGGAAATCCCATGGATGGAGAAGCCTGGTGGGCTACATGGGGTCGCAAAGAGTAAGACACGACTGAGCAACTTCACATTCACTAGTTTGAAGGGCTATAATAGAATAGAATATGTATAAAAGAATAAAGACAATATTGAAAAGATAATGACTACTAATTTTTCAGAAATCATGACATAAACCCACAGCTACTGGAAGAAAACTGTACGCCAAGAACAGAAATATAAATGAAAAGAAACCCAAACACACACAGTGTTATGTAATGCCAAAGCCAAATAGGAGATTTGAAAAATAGCAAAAGAGATTTAAAGATTTAATTAAAAATGAAGTAAGAGAGGAGGGGGAAAACAAGGCAAAGAGTCTGAAATTAGGTGGTAGAAATCAATTGTGATTTAGTAGTAATCACAATATAAATGGACTAACCTCACCAATTAAATGACAAATTTAAATAAGAAAAGAAAAAACTAGCTCCTAATATAAATACTGTTTACAAAAGAAAATTCTAAAATATAAAAATATGGAGAGTTTCAAAATTAATCGATGTAAAAGGCAAAAACCAGGCATATAATAACCTAAAAGTATTGCAGTAATATTAATAGCAGACAAAAATATATCATCAAAAAGTGAGAATCACTACACAGTGATAAAATTTCCAATTTATCAGCAAAATTTTTAAAATTATAATCTGCTTTCAAAAGTTATATTGTTGGTAGTTGTGTTGGTATCATAATTTAGAGACTATTCTGTGTGGTATGGATAAAGCAGAGGATTAATTATGTGATATTCTATTATTCCCATGTAACTGAGAACAAAATAGTTTGTAGTAAAAAAGAAGTCATGATATAGAAGGAGTAAAGCAAAACCCTGGAGGCCCAAATTGGTTTGGCATGTCAGTATGGGCTCATGGTGGATTTTATATATTGAAAAATTGAATACTTTGAACATCAATACAAATAATATCTATAATGGACTGATACCCAAGAAATGTAATTATATCAGTGATTTCATAATAATACTCAAAATAGAACAATTCATTAGTCACCACTGGAAAATGCTAGTAAGCCAAACTTTGTTTCAAAGAATAGTCAGTAAATGAAAAGAATCAAGCATTTATTCTGTCTTTTCCTATAAAAGTTGTACCCTGGATACTCAAACTATAGATGAGAAAAACACTTTTATTGAAGAATTCCAACTTCTTCCATCTGGGAGGGCTGTTAGTAGGTTTTCTTGAGAATTTCTGGTGAATTCACTGTTTTCTAGTGTTCTTTTCTTGTTCTCGTAGGCTGAACCAGATCATAACGTCCTGATTCTTCTGCTCGGGGGCTAGTCTGGGGGAGGTAGGCAGCAGACCTCTGAACATACTGGTAGCTATGTTTCTTTTTAAAGAGCATCACAGTTCTTCCCTCCTTATCAACTTTAAATATAAGAATTCTTTGTACCCATACCTGCTTGTCTTTTCTTATGAAGCATATTCATGAGAGAAGAATTAGGTCCTTAGTGTGTCACCTTCTATGTTGTTTGACATGGTAATGGTTAATTGTTTGAACATATGACAATTTCAGAGTGACTAGTTTCTTTCCTTCTCTCACTCTCTTTTTCTTTACTTTCTTTCATGTACTTATTTAAAAATATATATATTTATTGAACTTCTACTAAAGCCAGTCACTATGAGGACTGGTAGTAAAAAGATGAGCAGGAATAAATTCTAATTGTAGGGTCTGCCCTGACTCAACTCTACGATTTATCATTTCAAGCTCAAATTCATAATGCATGCAAAACTCTATTGTTTAAAGCTATCAGAATACTTTTTCATGATACTTAAATGGAACTTTATTGCCTTATTAAAAACAGAAATTCAATGCAGAGTCTTCTAAAACTAAGCAGTCACCAGACTTCAATTATTCTGTACTTTTAAGTCTTTATAGTTCAAGTCACAAGTCTGAAATATGTTCAGAAATAATTTTTGTAGTCAGGTTGCTGTAAATTGCATATTTGGACCATATTGAGCAGTTCATATACAATGAGGTAGTTTATACTGAAAACCTGAGAGAGTGAGGGGTGGGCCTGGTTATGCTCATTTTTCTGAGAGCAAATGAAAGTGACTAACTCCACTGCTTCCTGAATGCAGTTTCACTCCGAACTGGTTTTATGTCTTCCATGTCTTGCCCAGAAATCTATCTGTCTATAATTTTTTTTGTGTGTGTGGCATTTCCTGTTTAGTTTGGTGCATTCACAAGTAGAGTTGTCATGTAGAGAAGCAACCATCTGCGTTGGAAGTGGGCATTCTGTTGCTATATTGAGGTTTGCCCTCTTAATTTGCTGCCAAGCTCACTCATGTCCTTAAAGCATTGTGCTGGACTTTGGCAAACTTCAGAGAACCAAGTCTGCTACACCCAGTTTGGTAGGTCCAGCCAGATGAAAAGAGTTCATTCCTTTTGAAATGTAGCAAGGTTCTTCTAATTCCAAAAGGCATCACAGTAGAATAAAAGCCCCCTTATAAAAAGTTAAGTTGTGTTTCTGGTTTGCTTCCCTCCGTGATCCATTTTGTAACCACCAGTAGCTATGAGGATGTATGGCACCTAGAATGGGTATTCTTGACTGAGGAAACCCAGCCCACTATAAATTTGGGGTGATGAATAGTCTTTTGCAATTTTTGTTTTAATTGAATTTTATTTCTGGTGGTCTGTCTGGTGGTTCTATTACAAAGAGCCCCATCTTTATAATCCCTTAGGAGAAGATTCTGTCCTGTACCAGGGCTTTTTCCGAGAAGAGGCACAGTTCATGTGAAGCCTGTGTGACCTCCAGCTGTCTTCCTCCACAGTCTCCTCATGGAGGCAAAAACCCACACAAAAGCAAATGCAGGAGGCGAGCGAGGGTGACGCCATGCATATGCATTAAGAGCATGGGGGCAGTAGGTCTTCCCAGCTGCTCACTAAGTGCTTCCGCTCCGGGCACCGAGGGTGAGCTTGTTAACCCTTCACCTCTGCAGAAGGAAATCGGCAAGGGTGAAGCTGCCAGTGTCCTTCTGAATTGACAGCTATTTATGGCACCAATAAAATGCTCAGGATGGACCCAGATGGTGATAGGGATTTTAGTCATGAGCATCTTTGTGCAGCAGTCACACGCTGTATTCCAACGTTTCCAGTTAAGAGGATGGACTGTGGATGGCAGAGGACTGGATCAGAATCTGGGCTCTGCAGTTTTCTAGTTGTGGAACTATTTTCTGGCTACTAGCCACTGGGTCTCAGCCTGCTAGTCTGCAGAATGAGAATGACCTATATCTCTGTCTCACAGGGATATTGCAAAGATTAATCAAATAGTACATGTAAAGTGCAGAGCACAGTGTTTTAATGAAGGGGAACTTTTAGAAATATTGATGGCAAATGTGATGAGGAGGATGATGAGAAGGAAGATAAGGATGAGGATGAAGATGAAGATGAGGAAGAGGAGAGGATGACTTTCCAACGTTAGGTGACCTGGGAAGGCAGAGAAGTGAATTAAATGTCCTCAGGCATGAGACTTCCCTGTGGTCCAGTGGTTAAGACTCCATGTGTCCAATGCAGGGATTATGGGTTCAGTCCTTGGCTGGGTAACTAAAATCCCACATGCTGAACAGGGTGGCAAAAAAAAAAAAAAAAAACAGTCCCCAGGCATCCAGGGATTTCTTCAGTCAGTTCAGTCACTCAGTCATGTCCAACTATTTGTGACCCCATGGACTACAGCACGCTGGGCTTCCCTGTTCATCACCAACTCCCAGAGCTTACTCAGACTCATGTCCCTCAAGTCAGTGATGCCATCCAAACATCTCATCCTCTGTCATCCCCTTCTCCTCCTGCCTTCAATCTTTCCCAGCATCAGGGTCTTTTCAAATGAGTCAGTTCTTTGCATCAGGTGCCAAAGTGTTGGAGCTTCAGCTTTAGGATCAGTCCTTCCAATGAGTATTCAGGACTGATGTTCTTTGTGATTGACTGGTTTGATCTCTTTGCAGTCCAAGGGACTCTCAAGAGTCTTCTCCTACACCACAGTTCAAAAGCATCAGTTTTTCCACGTTCAGTTTCCTTTATGGTACAACTCCCACATCGATACGTGACTACTGGAAAAACCATAGCTTTGACTAGATGAAACTTTGTTGTTGAAGTAATGTGTCTGCTTTTTAATATGCTGTCTAGGTTGGTCATAATTTTTCTTCCAAGGAGCGAATGTCTTTTAATTTCATGGCTGCAGTCACCATCTCCAGTGATTTTGGAACCCAGGAAAATAAAGTCTATCACTGATTCCATTGTTTCCCTATCTATTTGCCATAAAGTGATGGGACCAGATGCCATGATCTTAGTTTTCTGACTGTTGAGCTTTAAGCCAACTTTTTCACTCTTCTCTTCCACTTTCATTAAGAAGCTCTCTAGTTCCTCTTCACTTTCTGCCATAAAGGTGGTGTCATCTGCATATCTGAGATTATTGTTATTTCTCCTGGAAATCTTGATTCCAGTTTGTGCTTCATCCAGCCCAGCGTTTCTCATGATGTACTCTGCATATAAGTTAAATAAGCAGGATGACGATATATAGCCTTGATGTACTCCTTTCCCAATTTGGGACAAGACCATTTTTCCATGTCCAGTTCTAAGTTACTTCTTGACCTGCATGCATATTTCTCAGGAGGCAGTTGAGTGGTCTGGTATTCCCATTTCATTAAGAATTCTCCACAGTTTATTGTGATCCACACAGTCAAAGTCTTTAGTATAGTCAATGAAGCAGATGTAGATGCTTTTTGGAATTCTCTTGCTTATTCTGTGATCCAGTGGATGTTGGCAATTTGGTCTCTGTTTCCTCTGCCTTTTCTAAATACAAGTTGAACATCTGGGATTTCTTGGTTCACTTACTGTTGAAGCCTGGCTTGGAGAATTTTCAGCATTAGTTTGCTAGCAAGTGAGATGAGTGCAGTTGTGTGGTAGTTTGAGCATTCTTTGGGATTGGAATGAAAACTGACCTTTTCCAGTCCTATGGCCACAGCTGCGTTTTCCAAATTTGCTGCCACGTTGAGTGGAACACTTTCATAGCATCATCTTTTAGAATTTGAAATAGTTCAGCTGGAATTCCATCACCTCTACTAGCTTTGTTTGTAGTGATGCTTCCTAAGGCCCACTTGACTTTGCATTCTGGGATGTCTGACTCTAGGTGAGTGATCACACCATTGTGTTTACGTGGGTCATGAAGATCTTTTTATATAGATCTTCTGTGTATTCTTGCCACCTCTTCTTATATCTTCTACTTCTGTTAGGTCCATATTGTTTCTGTCCTTTATTGTGCTCGTCTTTGCTTGAAATATTCCTTTGGTATCTAATTTTTTTTTAAGAGATCTCTAGTCATTCCCATTCTATTGTTTCCCTCTATTTCTTTGCATGATTACTGAGGAAGGCTTTCTTATCTCTCCTAGCTGTTCTTTGGAACTCTGCATTCAGTTGGATATATCTTTCTTTTTCTTCTTTGCCTTTCACTTCTCTTCTTTTCTCAGCTATTAGTAAGGCCTCCTCAGACAACCATTTTGCCTGTTTGCATTTCTTCTTCTTGGGGATGATTTTGATCACCGCCTCCTGTACAGTGTTACAGACCTTTGTCCATAGTTCTTTAGGCACTCTATCAGATCTAATTCCTTGAGTGTATTTGTCACTTCCACGTATAATCATAAGAGATTTGATTTAGGTCATGCCTAAATGAGGTAGTGGACAGAATTGCCTGTGTCCAGGAATTTCTTATTTGTTTCTAGCTATTTGACATTTTGGACTTCCCTGGTGACTCAGCCAGTAAAGGATCTGCCTGTCTCTGGGTGGGGAAGATCCACTGGAGAAGGGAGTGGCTACTTACTCCAGTACTCTTGCCTGGAGGATCCCATGGACAAAGGAGCCTAGCACGCCACAGTCCATGGGGTCGTAAAGAATCAGACACAACTGAGCAAATAACACTGTACTTGACTCTTTAATCATTGAGGGTCAGTGTCCATATCTATGTCTGTTTATAAGTCAGCCTTTTTTGAGGTTACTGTTTATCTAGCGACCTCTAGTAGAGGTTCAACAGGCGGTGGATGCAGTGGTGGGTATGGCATTTCTACAGCTCAGACTGCATGCTTAGCCTTCTCTCCACTGCTCCATTTTGATATTCTTTTCGAATTTAATCTTCATTAACTTCAGCAGGGTCTTATGCTTGAGACTGGAACTCCATCTGAACACACAGGCGAGTGTGTTCTCTGGGCCTTTGGGACTCTAAGATCAGATAACCGAGCTCTCCGGAGGCTGTGATTCCCGCTGATTATGATCTGGGATCGAGTTCAAGCTGAGGTCTGCAATCTACTGTCTGCAGGCTGAATCTGGTCACTGCCCGTTTCTGTAAATAAAGTTTATTGGGACACCGGCAGGCCCCTTGGCTTACGTGCTGTGGATGGCTGCCTCCTTCTACAACAGTAGAATTGAGGACTTGCAACAGAGACTCTACAGCCCTCAAAGCCCCAAATATTTACTATCCCGGCTTTGCAGATAAAGTTGATCAACTCCTAGAAAGGGGTGGACTCTATCTCAGCTGTAAGGACTTTGTGTTTCTATGACCGGCCATGTATAGTGAGAAGGGTCTATTTTGAGAAAAAAGTTCTTTCCTCAACCTACAAAATTTTCAGGTGGGGCAGTAAAGTTATGTCTACTTTTTAATCCTATGCTTGGAATAGCATTTTATTGGATTTATGTCAACATCGTTTCAGAAGCTTCTGTGGCATCTACTTCTCAAGTAGTTTTTTTCTAAATCTGTGAAGCCATCATTGTTGCTCAGTTGTGTTGGACCCTCTGTGATCCCATGGACTGCAGCACACCAGGCCTCCCTGCCCATCACCAACTCCTGGAGCTTGCTCAAACTCATGTCCATTGAGTCGGTGATGCCATCCCACTATGTTATCCTCTGTTGTCCCTTTCTCCTGCCTTCAATCTTTCCCAGCATCAAGGTCTTTTCCAATGAATTGGCTCTTCGCATCAGGAGGCCAAAGTATTGGAGCCATTAGGGTGAGTTAATAAATGCCTCTGTAAGAAACATGTCACTGACTACCATGTCCAGCTGTCCTGGCAACCAAAGGCTGCAGCTGTGTGCAAGTGACAGCACAGAAGTGGATCTGGACACAGAGCCAGGTAAGATACTGTGCAATGAGAGGGACCAGAGAAACCATGTGTAGGGGAAAGAACCAAGAGAATGTATTTAAAGGTGCAGAGAATCCTATGGAAACATGGAAGTGAATCTCAAACTCTTTCATATAATGATTGGAATCCAATCATTGGTCCCAAAAATTGGGACCAGGGGTCCCCAACCTCTGGGATCTAATGCCTGGTGACCTGAGGTGGAGCTGATGTAGTAATGATAGAAATGAAGCACACGATAAACGTAACCTGCTTGAATCATCCCCAAACCAGCCCTTCCACCCCCAGTCTGTGGTAAAACTGTGTTCCATGTAACTGGTCTCTTGGGCAAATAAGGTTGGGGACCACTGCCTTGGACCTTATAAAACCTGAGGGAGCAAAGGAGCGTGGGGACTGAGGTGTTGATGGGGAGAAGAGGAGCAAGGATGGATGAGAACAGGAGTAGGAGACACAGCACCTGGCTGGACCAGGAGCTGCTGAGAGGGCTCTGTGTGTGAAGAAACAGTCCAGCGGACACTGTTATCTAGTCCCTTCTGTTCTTGGAACTTTTGGAAATGAAATAAGCCAGTCCGAGCCAGGAACCCCACCCATGGGCTGTGCATCCCGTCTGAAGAACAGTGATGCGTGGTTAGCAAAGCCACACCGGCTCCTGGGAGGTGCCCATGAAGTAAATGTTTGAAAGTTCATCTTGTGGGTGGAAGAGTAGGTGATAAGGAAGACCAAGATAATTTTGTATGGCAAAAGGAATTGAGTAAGGACTGAAGTGCTTCCCAGGTGGCTCAGCGGTAAAGAATCTGTCTGCCAATGCAGGAGCCACGGGAGACCTGGGTTCAATCCCTGGATCGGGAAGATCCCCTGGAGAAGGAATATGGCAACCCATGCAGTATTCTTGCCTAGAGAATCCCATGGCCAGAGGAGCCTGGCGGGCTACAGTCCATGGGGTCGCAACTAGTTTGGCAGGTCTGAAGCGACTGAGCACACACACATGCATGCAGGGACTGAAATATTGCAATGATAAGGGGATAGAAATAGCTAACTGAAGACCTCAGTTGATATCTAAGTAGGGGGTGGGCAGGATGAGTGCAGTGGGAAAAGACCCATCTTAGGCAAAGGGAAGAGATTACAGGATCTCTCTGTCACTATGTATGTGAGCAGGGCTGTCAGTGTTCTCATCTGTAGAATTACAGGTGGGATGGGGCAGGGAGCTGATGAAACCTAGGGTTGCTTCTGGCTCAAAAATACCGTTGCTCTCTGTCTATCTGTATTATATCCACATCTCATTGTTGGCAGGGAAAGACTACTCTCCCTCTCCCATCTCTTTCTCTTGTTTGTCTATCCTCTATTATCTATCTTGAAAAATACTGCCATTTTGTGTTTTGTCTTAGCAGGAATAAAATACTATTTTTCTGTGATGTGAAATATGCCTGTTGCTCTTAAGAGTTTGAATCTGTCCATACAGCTTAGTGACTGGGAAAATTCTGATTGTATGTGTTTTCGTTTTTACTTCATGGTTTAGAGTACATCCTGTGTACAGATTTCTCAGGAGGTAGGTAAGGTGATCTGGTATTCTAGTAACCTCAGATATGCAGATGACACCAGCCTAACGGCAGAAAGTGAAGAGGAACTAAAAAGCCTCTTGATGAAGGTGAATGAACAGATTGAAAAAGCTGGCTTAAAACTCAGCATTAAAAAAACTAAGATCATGGCATTCAGTTCCATCACTTCATGGCAAATAGATGGGGAAACAATGGAAACAGCCATGATGTTATTTTCTTGGTCTGCAAGACCCCTGTGGAGTGTGACTATAGCCATGATATTAAAAGATGCTTGCTTCTTAGAAGAAAAGCTATGATAAACCTAGACAGTGTATTAAAAAGCAGATACATTACTTTGCCAACAAAGGTTTGCACAGTCAAAGCTATGTTTTTCCTAGTAGTCATGTATGGATGTGAGAGTTGGACAATAAAAGAAGGCTGAGTGCTGAAGAATTGATGCTTTTGAACTGTGGTGCTGAAGAAGACTCCTGAGAGTCCCTTGGAGAGTGAGAAGACCAAATCAGTCAATTCTAAAGGAAATCAATACTGAATATTCATTGGAAGGTCGTCCCATGTAGCTCAGATGGTAAAAAATCCGCCTGCAGTGCAGGAGACTTGAGTTTGATCCCTGGGTTGAGAATATCCCCTGGAGGAAGGCATGGCAACCCACTCCAGTCTTCTTGCCTAGAGAATTCCCATGGACAGAGGAGCCTGGCAGGCCACAGTCCATAGGGTAACAAAGAGTTGGACACGACTGAGCGACTAAGCACAGAATAGCATATTCATTGGAAGGACTGATGCTGAAGCTCTAAGACTTTGGACACGTGATGTGAAGAGCTGACTCATTGGAAAAGACCCTGATTCTGGGAAAGATTGAGGGCAGGAGGAGAAGGGAGAAGCAGAGGATGAGACGGTTTGATGGCATCACCGACTCGATGGGCAGGAGTTTGAACCAACTCCAGGAGATAATGAAGGACAGGGAAGCCTGGTGTGCTGCCACCCCTGGGGTCATGAAGACTCAGACACGACTCAGCAACTGAACAACAACAACACAGTGTGCGTACAGTAAGCAGGAAAACACTTGTAGCGAGTCACACAAAAAGCTAAGAAAACGTTGGCTACGTTAAAAGGCTTATTCTCGGGCAGTCGCAGAGTTTGCTCGTGTGTTTGGTAAGGCTGCTCTGGCAGAGATGGGATGGCAGGGCAAAGCCCGGAGCCGCAGTGCTGCCTTTGCAGTGTCGAGCGCTGTTGGTGCGTCAGCCCCTGGAACTCTCACCATCCCCGGGGACTTACTACTGTCACCATGCTCCTGGTAACAGGAGAGCTCTGTCTCAGCCTGTGCGAGTGAAGGTGAGATTGGGATGCAGGCAGGCAGTCCCTGCGGGCGACCCGCTCCATCGTTTTGTCACCTGAACGCACGCTGATTTAGGTGCAGTTAGCTTCTTCACTTTGTATTGAGGTTGGTGTGGCAAGGGTGAAGAGCACAGACTTGGCAATCTCCAGCCCTGAGTTTATACTCCTGCTCAACCACTTACCAGCAGGGTGGACTTGGACAAGTTACCCATGTTATTTTCCCATGTGTTAAATACAGACACACGAATGCATCTCAGAGGTTTGAGGTGAGAATTGCAGAAGTTGCATTTATTAATTACCTGGCACATAAGGATGCCCAGGTGATAATGTTGTTCTTCGGTTCTCTTCATCTAAGTCCAGAGACTGAATGTTTTCTTCTTTTGGAAATATGGTGGGAACAAAAGAAGGCTGGGGTGCTGGAATCAGCAAGTTTTCAAGTGAGTTGAGAAGAGAAGTCATATGTGTCAAGCATGGTGCTTGTTTGTCTACACCTCCGGGTTGAGAGGGTACAAAGCATGATTGGGTCAGGAGGCATGGGAAGTTTCTCAAAGGAGTTCTGTTTGGATCTGAGTCTTTAGGCCGAATGTGGCTGTGGGTTAGTAGGAAGGGACCTCGGAGCAGGGCACACCAGGGGGAGAAGAGGAGCAAAGTGTGGGCCTTCAGTGGACACGATGGGGTTTTGGCCAATAAGGAATGGAGTCATCTTCAGGTGTACTGGGGTGAAGTGGTGGTTGCTGAGCAGCTGGTCTGATGATACTGGGCAGGACGAAGCCTGGTAGGAGATTCTGGGAGGTCTCTGTGGCAAAGTCTGGTGGTGGCTGTAAGAACCTGGCACTTAGAGACACAAATGGCAGAGCCAAATCTGATGCAGACTCACAGGCATGTGACTGACGTTGTGGAGAAGGGGGAGAAGGGAGGGGAGGCAGGGGGACCCTTGACAGAGTACAACCAGGAAGGTGACGGACAAGATGGCAATTTCTGGTGCTTCGGGAGAGAGAGCCTGGGCTGCCTTTGTTAATTGACTTTGAAGGTCTTCAAATGCTTTAGATGCCACTCGAAAGTCTCATTCTTTCCCGTCTTTCAGTTGGTTCCTGAAGGGCCTGAGAACAGAATTGTTCAGAATCTGACAGTCATCAGGAAGTGTAAACATCTGGAACAACGTCTAAACATCCGAGCAGCTCGAGTGTGCTGTTCTTCCTTGGCTGGCACCCTCAGTGGCTGGCCCACTCCCCAGAGTAACGTTCTCCTTAAAGGTACGAGCTTTTTTTTTCTCCATTGCTGCCAACAAATTACTGCACAGTTTAGAGGCTGAAAATACCACATTTTTACTCACACAGTCTCTGTGGTACAGGAATGCAGGAGTAGCTCTGGCTCAGGGTCTCTGTGGATCAAGGTGGTGGCCAGGGCTAGTTACCTCAGGGTTCCGCAGGAAGACCTGTGTCCAGCCTCACATGGGTGGGCCCTCCACATGGAGTTGTTCAGCCGATAAGTCGGGTCTGACTCTTTTCGACCCCATGGACTGCAGCACGCCAGGCCTCCCTATCCTTCACTATCTCCTTCAGTTTGTTCAAACTCATGGCCATTGAGTCGGTGATGCCATCCAACCATCTCATCCTCTGTTGTCCCCTTCTCCTCATGCCCTCAATCTTTCCTAGCACTGGGGTCTTTCCCAGTGAGTCAGCTCTTCGCATCAGGTGGCCAGAGTATTGGAGCTTCAGCTTCAGCAGCATTCTTTCCCCATGAACATTCAGGGTTGGTTTCCTCTAGGATGGACTGGTTGGATCTTCCAGGCTGCATCCCAACACGGTGGCAGTTTCCCTGAGTGTAAGAGAGGGCGAGGGGAGCAGTAAAATGGAAGCCACCATCTCTGACCTCAGAAGGGACAGTTCATGGTTTCTGCCAAGTCCTGTTTGTTAGAAGACAGTCAGCGGGCCCTGCCACACCCAAGGGGTGATCCAAGGACAATGGCACTAGGAAGTGGGGGTCACTGGGGCTGTTTCCAGTATGAAGGCCTCCCTCTGTGCTTCCAAGCTGAGCTCGAAACAGCTCTGCTGTGTGATCATCACCATTCAAGCCCTTCCCAGCGACCACACATTAAGGTCCTACTATGTGCAAAGCCAGAGTACATCAGTGTTCTCGTCTCACTGTGTTAGGAAGGGGGGCTACCGCTGGAGAGTCAGGTCAAGTGCAGACTGTCATCTCACACGCTTTCACGTGTGAGGGGAAAGGGCTTCCCGCCTGCGAGGGGAAGAGACGAAAGACACGGGGTTGTGGGTTCAGCCTCTGGGTTGGGGAGACCCCCTGGAGGAGGGCCCAGCACCCCACCCCAGTCTCCTTGCCTGGAGAGTCCCATGGGCAGAGGAGCCTGGTGGGCTGCAGTCCACGGGGTCACAAAGGGTCGGACACAACTCAAGTGATAAAGCACGCAAGGGGATAAGTGATTCCTAATGTTTTACATGAAGAAAGAGGATGTCTTTGTCGAGAGAGTCCCCAAAGATACTGTTACTGAGAGGGTGATTTTCTACTTTTCTCTCAGAAACTCTGAACAAAAGATGTTGTCTCATGTGGATCTGTGCCATTTGCATCTGTCCCGATGCCTCTTTCAAAAATAATTAGTAGTTTATTTGTGGAGTTGGCTCCTAATTTGGTTCGTAAGGTCCTAAGCTGAGTTGAGGTCAGCACGAGTTCTTTTCAACAGATCGTTTACTCCTATTATTTCAGAAATAGTTCTAAGTACCTTCAGAATCTCTGTCTTTTTTGGTCAGCCATTTACATTGTTTTTGTTTTAGCTTCAAGTACATTCATGCATTTTAAAGAGTCTTTTATATGCCTTGGGAATTTTTTCTTTTTAACCAAAAAAGGCTTTGCATATTGGGAGTCTTCTTTACATTGTTTTAACCACTGAAAAGTTTAGAGATTAAGTAATACTTTAAAAATAATAATGTCTTCTAAAAGTTTGAAAAAACACATGCATGGAAAGAAAGAAAATACATATTATATGTTGTTGTTGTTCAGTTGCTAAGTCCTGTCCAACTCTTTGCAACTGCATGGGCTGTAGCATACCAGGCTTCCCTGTCCTTCACCATTTCCTGGAGTTTGTTCCAATTCCTGTCCCTCAAGTTGGTGATGCCATCCAGCCATCTCATCATCTGCTGCCCTCTTCTCCATTTGCCATCAGTCTTTTCCAGCATCGGGGTCTTTTCCAATGACTAGGCTCTTTGCATCAGGTGGTCAAAGTAGTGGAGCTTCAGCTTCAGCATCAGTCCTTTCAATGAACAGTTACAACTGATTTCCTTTAGGATTGAGTGGTTTAATCTCCTTGCTGTCCAAGGGACTCTCAAAAGTCTTCTCCAACACCACAGTTCAAAAGCATTAATTCTTCAGTGCTCACCTTTATGGTCCAACTCACGTCTGTACATGACTACTGGAAAAACCATAGCCTTCGACTATACGGACCTTTGTCGGCAAAGTGATGTCCTTTGTCGGCAAAGTGATGTCTCTGCTTTTTGATATGCTGTCTTGGTTTGCTATAGCTTTCTTTCTAAGGAGCAATCATCTTTTAATTTCATGGCTTCAGTCACTGTCCACAATGATTTTATATATGGTTCTCATCAAATTAAACTTGAGTCAAAATTCTGTTCCCAGGAGGTTCCTTGAAAAGCCTCATTTTGCTTACCATGCCCCTTCTCAGGTGAGATGACTTTTCATTATTAACCACTGAATAAACCAAATGAATTTCCCTCAGCGAAGGTCACCCTTAATTATCAGGGCTCACCTAATCAAGACTCTCTCTCTCTTTGTGTTGAAATAGCTGATTGTCCAAAAATATGTGCATAATAGCCTTTGCTTTGCTCCTTTTCTTTGCTTTGCTCTTTTCCATGCAAGGTAATCAATCACCCTGCTTCTTTGTTTTTCAAATGAGAATATTGTAACTTTTAGGATTCAACCACCCTGGGCGGACTAAAACAGGAGAATGTTTGATACTTGCAAAGCTCTTTCAGATCCTTAAATCTATGATATTTTGTAAAAGCAAGTTATTTCCTAACTAATTTTAAACTTTTTACCCAAATAATGATGTCTATTTGGGCTTCCCTGGTGGCTCAGACAGTAAAGCACCTGCCTGCAATGCAGGAGGCCAGGGTTGGATTCCTGGGTCAGGAAGATCCCTGGAGAAGGAAATGGCAACCCACTCCAGTATTCTGGCCCGAAGAATTCCATGGACAGAGAAGCCTGGCGGGCTATAGTCCATGGGGTTGCAAAGAGTCGGACACCACTGAGCGACTGACGCACACACTGTCTATTTGAGCTCTGAGTTCATTTCCTAGATCTGAGAGTTGTACCCAAGAAGACAGATAACCCAGCGCCTGTTCCCACAATATCAGAGGAAGCAAGGTTTGTTAAGCCCACAGGGGAATTGTGCCGAGGGCCTGCTGGGCTCAAGTTAGGACAGCTGCAAGTAAGTCGACACCATTTGGGCCCGCCTCAGACCCGCAGCTGGCCTGGGCTTCAGGATGTAGCAACAGACAAAACTCCGGCTACACTGGTCCAGCTCTGGAAAATCCTGGGCAGACAGGACAAATGTTTGAGGGAACAACTGGCTTGAAAGAATGGACTGTCTGACACTGCCAGCTGTGCGGGCATTTGTGAGAACGTCTTCATGCTAGCATGAGAGGCAGGAGCAGCTGTTGCCCGGGGCTTAGATCTCAAACCAAAGCAAATTGCTGGCTCCAGGACAGGGTTTTGATCATATATGGATTTGTTGAAGTTCAGCTGTTGAGTTCTTTGGTGTGCGACTTTGGACACCAGTCCCAGGGTCTCCTGTCATGTCAGGCTTTACCAGCTCAAAGCAGAGCCCACCCCGCGTCCCCCTGGCCCCGGCAGAGGCGCTCTAGAAGCACAGCTTTCGTATCTGGGCAGGCGGTGGCCGCAGCACCTGTGTGACACCTAATTCGCAACAAGTTCCACCTGTGTGTTTGTTGAGGGGAGGCTACGCATCTGAGCTGTTGTGGTTGTTAAGTGGCTCAGTCGTGTCTGACTCTTCATGACCCCACGGACCGTAGCCCACCAGGCTCCTCTGTCCATGGGACTTCCCAGGCAAGTGTATTGGAGTGGGTTGCCATTTTCTCCTCCAGGAGATCTTCTGACCCAAGGACTGAACCTGCGTATCCTGCCTTGGCAGGCAGATTCTTTACCACCGAGCCACCAGGGAAGCCCTCGTATCTGAGTTAGACAACTTCTCTAGAAGACTTGCATAGGGCGGGAAGGGGCCTTCCCTTTATTAGATGAAAGAGCAAAGAAGCCTTGCCTCCTCTCTTTAAAAAAAAAATAAAATCACATGAGGGCAGTCAGAAGACTAAGAAACAGACGTGTATGCCCCAGCCTTGGCCAAACTGTGAGCTCTGAGTAACCTGAAACAGTATATAAAGTAGTACGTTGAAGGTCAAAGATGAGTTTAGACTTTGGGGAAAAAAGCATCAAATTAGACAAACACAGACAAGTAAAGCAGTAACCAGTGCAGCTTATAATGAAGAGATCACAGCACGTCTTTGTACCAAACCAAACAGCATCGATATTTTAAAAATTAAACAAGTAAATAAATATGAAAAGAAAAATGCAAGGAGAAATAGACAAATTCATGGGTAAAGATTCTTTGATTTATTTTGCTAGTTCATAACAGATCAAACAGACAAAAAAATATTTAAGAAGGCATTTTTATTAAGATAAATCAATGCTATATCCTTAAAATAGAATATATTTCACAACATTATAAATCAATTATACTTCAATAGAGTATTTTAAAAAAGAAACAATATATCTTCTCTTCAGGTGTCACTAAAATGTCCTCAAAATTTTATCAAAAGATTGTATTAATTTCCAAAGAGTAAAAATAGTAACATTCTCTAATCTTAATGAAACAAATTAGATATTAAAAATGAAAAATCCATATCTGTTAATTAAGAATAAAGCAGTAATGTAAGCCATGAAGATAGTAGCAAAATATATACGTTGTAAGAGACTACTGAGGACATGGAAGCAACCTAGATGCCCATCAACTGACGAATGGATAAGAAAGCTGTGGTATATATACACAATGGAATATTACTCAGCATTAAAAAAAAAATTCATTTGAAGCAATTCTACTCAGATGGACGAAACTGGAGCCCATTATCCAGAGTGAAGTAAGCCAGAAGCAAAAACAACAATACAGTATATTAACACATATATATGGAATTTAGAAAGACAGTAATGAGAACCCAACATGGGAGACAACAAAAGGAACGCAGATGTATAGAATAGACTTGTGGACTTTGTGGATGAGGGTAAGGGTGGGATGATATGGGAGAAGGGCATTGAAGCATGTTAATTGTCATGTGTCTAATCAATCGCCAGCCCAGGATTGATGCTCGGGACTGGTGCAGCGAGATTTCCCGGGGGGGAGGGAGGAGGGAGGGGGGACCCGGAGGGGAAGCATATGTAAACCCATGGTGATATCATGACAATGTATGGCAAAAACAATAATAAAAAAAAAAAAAGAGAGACTACTGAGGGAAAGAGAAAACGAGAACTGAAACTGGAGGAAACCTGAAAATAAGAATGCTAAACTCCACTTAGAAATTATGGAACAAAAAATTGCAGGCTTGAGTATTCAACACATGCATCAACATCCGAGGAAGATGAAAATAAATGATGAAGGCAATGTAAGAAGTAGAAAAATAATAACAAAATAAAGAAGTTCAGTGTGGAGATTAGAAATGAGACACTCTGTGCTCTGGGAAAAACTGGGCAAATGGGTCTTCAAATAGTTAGATTTTCAGTAGATGATTTTAGAAGCCCAATTCTTGCTGCTGCTGCTAAGTCGATTCAGTCGTGTCCGACTCTGTGAGACCCCGTAGACGGCAGCCCACCAGACTCCGCTGTCCCTGGGATTCTCCAGGCAAGAACACTGGAGTGGGTTGCCATTTCCTTCTCCAATGCAGGAAAGTGAAAAGTGAAAGGGAAGCCGCTCAGTCGTGTCCGACTCTTCACGACCCCATGGACTGCAGCCCACCAGGCTCCTCCGTCCCTGGGATTCTCCAGGCAAGAACACTGGAGTGGGGTGCCACTGCCTTCTCCAGAGCCCAATCCTTACATCTCCTCAAATCTAGCAAGGCACTAAAATTCTTCGTGGTGGTGGCCGCTCCCAGTGCCTAGCAGCAGTTTTCTGCGAAGAATGTGCTCACCCTTCACAAAGTCATGCGTGCGCTGACATCCCCCTACGTCTTTGGAGCAGTCTCTCAAAACTATCCGAGGTGTTATCTCCTGGGCTATAGTCCTTGTTTTGATCCAAATAAAACTTAACTCACAGCTCTGAGGTTATGCATTTTTTTAAAAGTCAGCACAAGTAAGATGAAATTAAAAAATCTTAACAAATGACTTATTTCCGCATAAATACTTTCAGATCCTAAAATAGAAGTGAAGAGGGCTTCCCTGGTAGCTCAGCTGGTAAAGAATCTGCCTGCAATGAGAGAACCTAAAGTAGATGATTTGCCAAAACTGACCCTTCCCAAAAGGAAGCATTTAAAGAGATGAATTATTGTAGGTGAAAGCTGTCAAGAGCAACCTTTTGAGAAAAGCATCAGGTTCAGATGATTTCGTAGAGAAATTCTACCAAACACTTAAGAAGTATATCATTAACATCATTAAGGTATTCTAGAGTATATCAAAGGAATACATGGACAATTTCTAAATGATTTTTATTTTTATGAATTCATTATCTTGCTAACTTTAACAAAAATAAGATACCGGAAGAAAATATAGATGCAATAATCTTTGCAGAAGAGCAATATTAAGAATACAATCCAACAGTACCATAAAATAATAAAATAAATAAAGTAGAATTATTTCAGGAACTGGTGGTTATTTTCTTTGGAAGCCAGGTAGACCAATTTTAAAATTTCTAAGGAAAAATAAATATATATTTGAAATGGGAGAATAGAGAGGGGGCATACTCCTTGTATTTAAAATAACATGGTTTACTATATAAATAGATTGATCAATGTAATCAAAACAGGTCTAAGGACTCTAGATAGTTTGCATATTATAAAAGTGAGATTTCAAATCAATTGGGAAAATGCTGATATTCAATAAAATAGCATTGGAGTAATTATAGTACAACATCTGGAAAATATTAGTTGAATTTCTTATTTTCCATCCAAATAAGATTCAAATGAAAAAAAAGTTATACATACAATAATAAACTTATAAAAATAGATGACATGGGAAAATCTTTTTAAAAAATAATCTTGGCACAGGAAAATTCTATAAATTTGACTCCAAATCAAGAAGCTATATACAAAAAACAAAGGACTGATAAATATTGTTACATAAAACTAAAGAAAATTGTGTTTGGCAAGAGCATTACATATGAAATAAAATAAAAATAAAAATTGTTGCAACATTTCACAAAAAATTCACTCTCTTTAACACATAAAGAGCATTTACAAATCTATAAGAAAGTTATCAATAATTCATTGGAAAAATGGGCCAAGAATAAGATCTGTCACAGTGAAAAAATTAAGCAGCTCTTAAACATAAGAAGCGCTGTTCAATCTAGCTCATCAAAAATATTCAGATTAAATCTAAAAAGAGGTAACATTTTTCAGTTGACAATGACCAAGAAATTTGGCATCACAAGGATTTTGCGATGATGTAGAGAGACAGGCACTAGTTATTTTGGGGAGTATTTATATCTCTCATAAACGACAAATAGATCATGTCTATCAACATCAAAAATATGCATGCATTCTAGGAACTAAGAGTAACAGTCCCCACTTCTGTGTAGGAATTTATCCTACACACTTTCTCATACTTACATAAAAATAGCCCATGTACAAGGATATTTACTACGATGCTTTTTTATGGTAGCAAAAGAGTGTTATCAGATAGAGGTCCATCAATAGAGAAATAGGAAACTGGCTAAGGGTCCATATAAGAGAAGACTATGCAATGTTGAAAAGAAAGAAACGGTTCTGCAGGTATGACCTCCAGGAAGTGTTACATGAAAGCAGTGATGGAGCAGTATTTTTTGTATGCCACTATCTGTGTAAGAAAATGCATGTGTGTGTGTGTCTCTGAGAGAGAGAGAGAGAGAGACAGAGGGAGAAAGCTGAATATTTCTTTGAAATGACTCATAAGAAACTGGGAGCAATGGTGGTTTGGGTGTGGAAGGAAGGCTAGGTTTTCATTGACTCTGATCTTTAGAATGAAGCATGTACACACATTACCCATTGATGATAACCACAAAATAAAGGTCTAAAAAAGTTATTTCATAGTATTTCTAAAATGTTTGTTCCAAGAATTAAGAAACTCTTATGTTTCAAAACATGCTGTACTTTTAACCGATATCTTTATGTTTGACCATCTGTAGAAATAGGAAACGTCGTGTCAGCAACCTTTGAAAGATGCAACTCTGAACATACTATTTGTTTAAAACTCCTCCCTTTTCCCCCTAAGGTAGAGTGCAGTTCCAGCAGCCTATGGGGAAAGTCAGACTTCTGTGGTGGCTCAGACGGTAAAGAATCCGCCTTCAATGTGGGAGACCTAGATTTGATCCCTGGGTCGGGAAGATCCCCTGGAGAAGGGCATGGCTGCCTGCTCCAGTACTCTTGCCTGGAGAATCCCCATGGACGGAGGAGCCTGATGGGCTACAGTCCATGGGGCCACAAAGAGTCGGACACGCTGAGTGACTAAGCACACATGGGGAGAATCCAGGACACCCATGCCCTTGGCCTAGCTCTCCAGTATCACCTCCCAGCGTCCCCTGCTCCTCAAGCTCCAGCTCCCAGATAAGGTGATCTCACTCCTCACCGCCATGCTCCTCCCAGTCCTCGAGCTGCCATGGCTTGGCACTATCTGCGGCTCCTACTGTTTCCTCTCTTTTTATGTCATTCCTTGAGATTGCCCTTGAAGACTTGGCTTGTGTGTTTCCATCCCTGGGCCCTCACTGGACCCCCATCTGGTGCTGCTGACTACTCGTGTTTTTGTGGACTCCTGGTGTTATTGTTGACTACTCGTGTTTTCATTAGCCCATTGGTCTAAGCCTCCTCCTAGACCAGGGGCTCCTTGGGGCAGACGCTCTGTCCTCTTTGCACCTCCAGGCCCTTGAACACAGCAGGCATCAAATATCTGCATGCTAAAGTGAGGAGTGGCTCCAGAGGCCACAGAGGGAGATGCCAGGATGCTTTTGCTCCTCGCCCCCAGTGGGTCCTTCTCCAGGCTGGTGTGGCTGTGCGGTGGGAAGTAGGACCTCCACGTAGCACCCCGAGGTCCTTGTCGTTGAATCTGGTCTCCTCCTATCTGCTCACACGTGCTTCTTCACACCCGTCACCCCGCTGAGCCCATGCTTCCCGACTCAGCATCTCAAGGTGCCTGCTCATAGTGCCACCCTCACCTAGCAGCTGGAGAGTTGTTGTCATGGGCTCTTCTCGGACTTGAGGAATTCGGTCTCTCTGTCTGCTTCATAAGACTGTGTGAGCATCCTGGGCCCCCACCTTCTCCCCCTCCACAATCAGCCATTTCCCCAGTCCAGTGAAAAGGACCTCGCGGGTGCCTCTTCCCTGTGGCCCCTCTTGGCAGCCCCAGCCCTCGCCCCCTGGCACCTGCTAAAAGCTTCTTTGCTGCCTCCTCCAGAATGGCCCCTAACTCTGGCCCCTGTGTTTCTCTCCTCTCATCTGTCCTCTGCTGGGCGACTCGACTCACCTTCCTGAAGAGCAGGTCTGAGCACGTCCTTCTCCTGCTCTGACACCCCCCCCACCCCAAGAGCTTGTTCAGGGTCAAATTCAGCAGAGTGGCTGATGATGTCCTCTCCAGGCATGCCACTGGTCTCTCCCTCTTCAGCTTCAGCCCCTTGAACATTCCAGGCGTTCTTGCTTTGTCTCCCTCCCCGTCTATTCCCCATCCAGCCTCAGCCCCACAAATACGGCTTCAGCACTCTTTCTATGATAACACCACCGTCTGCATCGTCTCTGGCTGCCCTCCCTGCTCTTGTGTTGTGTAATAATCATCTCTCTAAACATGGCAAGTCAGGGCGGGCTGGAAGGTGGGGTTTCCGCCAGTGGCTTCCTTGGTCACTAGCAGGAGTCTGGTGTATCATGTGTGTGCGTGCTAAGCCGCTTCAGTCATGTTCGATGCTGCAACCCTATGGGCTGTAGACTGCCAGGCCCCTCTGACCATGGGATTCTCCAGGCGAGAATACTGGAGTGGGTTGCCATGGCCTCCTTGAGGGGATCTTCCAGACCCAAGGATCAAACCTGTGTCTCTTACGTCTCCTGCATTGGCAAGCAGGTTCTATACCACTAATGCCACCAGGGAAGCCTCTGGTGTATTGCAGGGATCAGCTAATCTTTGCTGAATCAATCAAAGTGAATAACATCCCCAGATGATGCAAGGAAGTAATAATGTTGGGATCCTTGAGGCTGATGGGGTGGAAACAGAAGCACAGAAGAGTCAGGAGGCAGATGATTTGAAAAGAAGAATTTCTCCTCTTAAATATTCTTGTCCATGGCTACTTAAATACTTCTTTCTAAACCATCTCATGCTTTTTCCCTTTAAATTATATATAACATTATTGTAATATTAATATTACATTATTATATAAATTATAATATTATACAAAGAAATGTAATGTTATACTAACATTAAGGGAAGTTTTAAACAGAAAGATTTTATCCATAACCTCCCCAAAGTATCCACTGTTTTTGTCATTACATTTCTTTGTATTATTCACTCTTATTTATATTTATCCATACATAATCATAATAATACTTTGCTTTCTTCTTGCTTATTTTTTTTTACCATAAACCTTTTACCCTTTATTGCATATTTTTGAAAATAAAGAACAAATAGAACCTTAGCTTCCTCTGTTTCAAGTGAAGTAAGCTTGAATTCACTAGGATTGTCTCAAGGGTCTTAGTTTCCATTAAGTTAATCATTATAGCTGCTCATCTCTGGATTCTTTCCAGACCCAAAACATTCCTCAAAGTACAGAAACCAAAGCTACACCCAAATACATGCTGATCCCTTGTCTTCCATCTTTGCAGAATAATCTGTATTGTTCAGCTGTCATCTCACTGCAGGGTGTGTCCTATTTTAAGACAGGGCAGTATTTGAAAATCCAAACTTACAGTACAGATTAATTGAAAAGCAATTTTTATTCACATAGTGTTATTTTTAAAAGGATTTACTGTAATATATTTTTAAATGGCAAAACTTCTGGTACATGTAAAATAGATTTGATTGAAAACAGCACAATTTACATATGCCTCGAGGAACAAAATTGCTGTGGACAATGAGGGGCACTTTCACTGTCAGAGACAAGTCTCCACATCTTCCAGGTGCCCAAGGGTCCTCCATTCTCAGCTCAGAGTTGAGCCTTTCAACCTAATTAGAAGGCCTGGGTTGTTCCTAGCTCAAAACAATCATGGGACCGAGTTTAGTTCTTGATGTAGGACTTGCTGGTTTTACAGTGTCACTCATTAGACACAGGAGTAATTGCTTCTTGAAATTTTCATTTAGCATATAGGAAAGTTAATAGACTCCTTTAGTGTCTCATAAGGCTGTTTAATGAACTGAACTGAATGAAATACTGTATGGGTCTATGGTATTTGTACAATTAGATTGTCTAATAATATGCCTCCTATTTGTTCAATATGAAAAACCATTGTTTATTGTAATCATTCACCTCTTTTCACCTTTATTTCAATATTAAACTTTAGATAACAGTTGACATTTCACATGGAAAAATTACTACTTTTTAAATTAATGAATATTGTAATAATATTTTATAAAAGGACTGGGTTCCCAGAGGGCTTCCCTTGTGGCTCAGATGGTAAAGAATCCACCTGCAATGTGGGAGACCTGGGTTCAATCCCTGGGTCAGGAAGATCCACTGGAGGAAGTCATGGCAACCCTCTCCAGTATTCTTGCCCGGAGAATCCCATGGACAGATGAACCTGGCTGGCTACAGTCCATGAGGTCACAAAGAGTCAGACATGACTGAGTGACTAAGCGCAGCATAAGTTCCTAGAATTTCTGTAGACAAGCAAACTTGCTTTATGGAGATTTATAGGCTTATGGGTGACTTTTTTGATGAATTTGTTGGGAAAGGAAGTGAAAAAAAATTCACAGAATGAAAAAATATTTGTAAGTCTGTGTATCTGTATAAAGATCTAGTATTCAGAACATATTAAAAAATCCTTACCACAATAAAAAGGCAAATCACTCAATTAAAAAATGGGCAAGAAGTTTGAATAGATATTTCTCCAACAACAATGAGGAAATGGCAAGCAAACTCATGAAACAGTAGTTCAACATCACTGATGTGAAAGTTGCTTAGTTGTGTCCGACTCTTTGCGACCCCGTGGACTATACAGTCCATGGAATTCTCCAGGCCAGAATACTGGAGTGGGTAGCCTTTCCCTTCTCCAGGGCATCTTCCCAACCCAGAGATTGAACCCAGGTCTCCTGCATTGCAGGCAAATTCTTTACCAGCTGAGCCACCAGTGAAGCCCAGGAATACTGGAGTGGGTAGCCTATCCCTTCTCCAGGGGATCTTCCCGACCCAGGAATCAAACCAGGGTCTCTTGCATTGTAGGTGGATCCTTTACCAACTGAGCTCTCAGGGAAGCCCAACAGCATTCATCATTAGGAAAATGAAAATCAGAACCACAATGATATACCATTTCCCACTTACTAGGATAGCAGACCTCACCTCCATCATCTTCACCATTGTCATCAGGCGAGTGTTGGGAAGGCTATGGAGAAATTGGAAACCTCATATAGGGATGTAAAATGAGGCAGGCAGAGTGGGAAGTTTAACAGTATAGCAGTTGCTCAAAAAGTTAAACGTAGAATCACTACATGACACAGCAATTCCATTACGACTACTACTAGGTATATAACCAAGAGATATGAAAACACGTTTATACATAAACCTGTATGGAAGTGTTCATTACGAATATTTCATAAATGTTCCTTAGCAGCATTATTCATGATAGGAAAAGAAAGAAAGAAAAAAGAGAAATTGCTTAGTTGTGTCCAACTCTTTGTGACCCCAGGACTGTAGCTGACCAGGCTCCTCTGTCCATGGGATTTTCCAGACAAGAGTACCTGAGTGGGTTGCCATCTCCTTCTGTTCAAATGTCCATCAAGTGATGAATGGGTGTGTGTGTGTATGTGTGTTTGTGTGTGTGTGTGTGTGTTTGTGTGTGTGTGTGTGTGTGTGTGTGTGTGTGTGTGTGTGTGTGTGTGTTAGTTGCTCAGTTGTGTCTGACTGTTTGGGACCCCATGGACTATCATCCACCAGGCTCCTCTGTCCATGGGATTTCCTGGGCAAGAATACTGGAGTGGGTTGCCATTCCCTTCTCCAGGGGATCTTGCCAACCCAGGGACTGAACCCAGGTCTCTCGCACTGCTGGCAGATTCTTTACTGTCTGAGCCACCGGGGAAGCCAGAATGAAGGTGGTCTGTACCCATGTGTGTCTGCCTCTGATCAGCCATGAAAAGGCCTGAAGTAGTTGTACATGTTACAACATGGGTGAACCTTGAAGACAGTCAGCTGTGTGAACAAAGCCAGACAGAACTGGGTACATTATGTGCTTTCTGTTTATATGAAACGTCCAGTACAGGGAAATCCAAAGAGACAGAAAGGTGATTAGGTTAGTGTTTTCCAGGGGATGGGTGGAGAGGGGATTTGGGACTGACTGCCAACAAGTATAGATTTCTTTTTGGAAAAAATGTAAAATTAGATAATAGTGATGGTCTTAGAGCATAGTGAACGTACTAAACCATTGAATTTGTACATTTTAAAATGGTGAGTGGGTAGAGTGGGTAGCCATTCCTTTTTCCAGAGGATCTTCCCAACCCAGAGATCGAACCCAGGTCTCCCACACTGCAGGTGGATTCTTTACCAGCTGAGCCACCAGGGAAGCCCTATGATATGTGAATTATATCTTAATTTTTTAAGAAGCCAGAGGAAATAAGGCTTGTTAAAGACACTTATAGATATCATAAGCAGAAAAGATGTTTACAAAAAAACTGACCCGTATGAACTAAGAAGATGAAGAAATAAAATGAAGCATTTTCTACTCAAACTCATACAATACCCTCTTAAAGCTGAAGCTAAAGAAGGACCAAAGTCAATAGTCAAAGGTCCGATAGAGAAAGGACCAGTTCTTATAGCACCCCACACTCCTGGTGATACAGTACAGCCAACAGCAACAGCAGCAACCAAGTCAAACACAGAGGGGAAAACAAAATGCCCTACTGTTGAGAGAGGTAGATTTCTTTAGGACCCCTGGACCGTAAATAGAATAGCCATTCCCTCTTTCCTTGTAGTGCCAGACGCAAACGCTAGTTTGTCTCTGCTGCCTATTGAGAGTGCGTGTCTTCTGATTGTACATTGTGTTTGCTGCCTTCCAGAGTGCCTTATATCAATATAGCAAATGTTGGTTTGCTTCTCCTAGGAAAATCGACAGCGTATCTACACCGTTTTGCCCGCAAGGATGCACTGAAACAGTATCAGTTTTTCTCAACTCTGACCTTAAGGACCTTAAATTTCCCTGTGATTCTATTTCCATATAATATGTTGATGACCTTTTGTTGTGTTGGAAAGATGAGGTAAGCTCATAAACTTTAAGACAGATTCCATCTGTCTACTTACTGTTTTCTAGCTCAGAAAGGGCAGAAGGTTTTCAAAGAGAAGTTACAATTCTCTTACAGTAACTTCATTTCCCAGGACCGGCTGAATCCTATGGAGGTCAATCCCTTTTTTATCACAGACTCCTGAACCTTCGAAATGTGTCCCCACCAGTCACTAAGGCTCACTTCGGGAGTTTTCTGGGTCTCACCGTGGACAGAGGCTTCCCAAATTCTCTGAACCTGTGATGCTGTGATGTGACTTAAGTCCTGGGTAACCAGCTACCTGTTCCCGAACCCTAAACATTAGCAGGCTTTCTGTGAGTCAGAATTAGCCTTTTATCAGCCTCCCACTTGGTACCTGTGGGATTATTCTTACATATTTTTATGTGAGAGACAAAACCCTTCATGTTCTGATGCAGCTTCATGGGAATCATTGGTGATAAAGAGCTGTCTAGGGTTTCTCTTGACTCAGTGGTGAAGTCCTGACACACGGTCTCTGAGCTGCGGGACCTGGCTTGGCTTTGGGCTTTGGGGTCCCCTCTGATTGTTTTGGTCTTTCATGGAGCGCATCCTTTGTTTATCACTAACACAAGGTGACATGGTGTTTCTCAGCAAGCAGGCTTACATCTTGCAAAATTCTGTTATTTGTCCAATTCCTCATATATTTCCATGCATCTCTCCTGTGACCCTTCCTATGTTTTTCTCACTGCTTTAAAGAAGAAGAACGCTTTGAATTCGTAATCTCCATTTGTGAGCTATCTATACCCTGAATATATCTATGAGAAGGCCTCCAGAAACCTCAGACTTACTCTTGGTTGTTGATGAGTCATTTCTTAAGAATGAAACAGGAAAATAATAGAAGAGTGAAGCTGAAAATCTTGCTGGCTGACACTGAACTGGTCTTGGGTGAGTGGCATCAAAACATTATGACATCATCAGACCATCCTGTTTTGGGCAAAACCAGATCATTGAGTATTCCCCAGGGACCAATACTGGCTTTGTGACACAAAACCATACTTGCTGTTCCCTGAAAACTGGATTGAACCTCGCTGCTTCGGTGAACTGACACCTACCTTCATGACAGGGTCTAGCATTCGTTTTGATCCAGCAGTTTCTCTTGTAGAAAATAGGTCATTTGAAAATTCAACTGAAGAAGGAGAAAGTCTGGACTTTGATTTAAAAACCCAAACCACTCACTCTAAATTTATGGATTGTTTTCTCCTCCAAGTGGCTTCATTTCATGTTTTATGTTTTACAAAAGGCCAAGAAATTAAGGAGAATCTTGCTTGCCATGATTTAAAGACTAGAAGACAGAATAGATAATCCCACCAAAAGCATATAAATCCTTTCTTGAGAGATTCATGGAAGAGGGCAGAGGATAAGAATGCTGTGCTCATATCTGTAAAGACTTTGCTGGGATCTTTAATATTAAAAAATGATCTGGAGTGCAAATAAGTCAATCATAACATTACACAGTTTTGCTAATAACCCTATATTTGGTTCTGCAGGCTTTTCAGATGGAGAATGTGATCTTTAGCTAATCTGGTCACTCTCAGATCCTTGCTGGGAAGGAGATTGCAAATCTGGTAATAATCCTTCTCTTGGTATTTGTCTGTGCTGGAGTATGCTAATATGTCATCTCTGGAGTCTTCAATGCTTCTGTGCAACTGCTGTACCTCAAATGACCCAACAAATGCTCATCCAGCTAAAAAGAGCAGGAAAACCTCACATTTTATGGGAGTTGAACCAACTGCCAGAAGCTTGATACTGCAAATAGCCATAAAGATACGGGTCAGTCATACTCTTGGGTGTGACTCTCAATGGCCTCTCCTTCAGCTCAGGCTGAAGAATTACAGTATGGGAGACACTGAGAAACAAAAGAATATCTATGTGACTTACTGTCTAACTTAACATGACTCTACTATTACACTGCCTTTACTAATATATTTTTATTATTTCAAGAGCATTTTGTCCAGAGAGTTACAGATAATTTTCTGAAAAATATAAGAAATTAGTAGAAAGAATTAAACCACAGTTTACTCACTGACCTGCTTGCTTCAATATCATTGCCTTCCTGTGACCATCAGTCATAAATTTTATTAAACAGAACCCTCCTCTTCAGGAATTACAGGGATTAGACTGATGCTGAAGCTGAAGCTCCAATACTTTGGCCACCTGATGCGAAGAGCTGACTCACTGGAAAAGACCCTGATGCTGGGAAGGATTGAGGGCTGGAGGAGAAGGGAACGACAGAAGATGAGACGATCAGATGGCATCACTGACTCGACGGACATGAGTTTGAGCAAGCTCCAGGAAATGGTGAAGGACAGAGAAGCCTGGTGTGTTGCAGCCCATGGGGTTGCAAAGAGTTGGACACAGCTTAGTGGCTAAAAAAACACCACCACAGCAGATTGATCTTCCTGCCTGAAACAACCAGCAAAGCAAAGCAAAACAGAACATATGACATGATGTTCTTTTTAGACTCTGGGCATCAGGCAACAAATTCAATGATGCTAGAGAAATGAGAGTAAAACACGATGCTCAAAGTGCTCAGCCTGCTGTCTTGAGAGAATTTCCAGGCTGTTCCACGAAGAGGGGGAAGCCCAGGAGACTGAGTCAAGGAAATGAAACAAAGCCTGGGATATTCAAAGCAGCTGGAAGACAGAGCGCTCGGGAGTAGAAAGCCACGGAGTGAGAAAACCCTGAAGGTTAGAGCAGAGTCCCCTCATAATCAATCAGCAAAGTCCAGATGAGCACAGGTAGGTGGGCAAACTACCTGAATAACACCAGCCACCCAGGAACAGTCCACTCGTCGGGCACTGGGCCGACTACTCAGACAGGTTGTGCCTCTGTGGTAGGGGTGACTGACCCTTTGCAGTGCACTTCTCCAGAAACACTCAAAAAATCACCCACATACAAGATCTGAAAGGATCAGACTGTGAGGGATTGTTTTACAGGAAATATTTACAAGAATAAGAACTATTCTACACTCAAGATAAAATTTGCAATGTCAGGCATACAAAGAAGCAGGAAAGCATGACACATAGGGGAAGAAAACTCATGAAATTAAAACTGACCCAGAATCGATCAAGATGTTAGAGTTAGCGGGAAAAACATGTTTAAAAGTTATTATAACTGTATATTTAAAAAAATTAAGTGGAGACATGGAGATACAGGAATGACCTAAACTGAATTTATATAGAGAGAAACTATAATGTCTGCAATGAAATGGACTGGACTGAATTAACAGATTAGACATGGCAGAAGGGACAGTTACTGCACTGAAAGACATAGCAATGGAAACCATACAAAACAAGACACAGGGGAAGATGTTTAAACGAAAAGAGCATCTGTGAATTGTGAGTTAACTTCAAACAGTATAACGGACACTTAGTTGGAATCTCCAATGAAGTTTAAGCAAGAGAGAAAAATATTTGAAGGAAAGGTGGTAATATAAAAATCTATAAATACACAAGAATCATAGCATGAAAAAAAACACCAAGAGATATCATATTGGAATTATCTAAAGCCAATGTGAAAAAAGAAAACCTTACAAGAAGTGAAAACAAGTAACCCTATCTGTACAGAAGAACAGAAATTGGAAAATGACATGATTATCACCAGAAACAGTGCAAAGGATAAAACACTGGAGCAATGCCTTTAGAGTCCCAAAAGAAAGACACTGTTCACTTATAAATCTATACTCAGCAAAAATATCTTCTAAAAACAAAGGTGACATAAGGGTGTCTTCAGAGACACAGAAGCAGAAGGAATTCACCTTTCCTAAATATTCATATTTTAGATGAATATATATGTATATATGGGCTTCCCAGGTGGTGCAATGGTAAAGAATCTGCCTGCCAATGCAGGAGATGAAAGAGACATGAGTTTGATTCCTGGATTCGGAAGATCCCCTGCAGAAGGAAATAGCATCCTACTCCAGTTTTATTCCCTGGAAAATTCCAAGGACAGAGGAGTCTGGTGGGCTACAGTCCATAGTGTTGTAAAGAGTTCCACATGACTGAGCAACTGAGCACACGCATCTATGTAGATATATATTCCATGATTATATGACTCATGGAGCAAGCTATGAATAGAATTATGCCAGTTAGTAAACACTGGTTATCTGAAAAAAGAAGAAGATGGAGGAATAAACAAAAAAATAAACAAACAACAAAATTGCTTGTCTCAGCAAAAGTCGTGTGTCTGTATCTGAAGCATCATATGTACTAGGAGCCCATTTCTATGCTTAAAATGGCTTCAAACTATTAATAGCCATAATGTGGCTTCCTTGAACTTCCTTGAAGTAACACACAGTAAAAAGTATTTCTATTACACTGTTACGTCTCTTTCTAACCTAATAGGTGTAACGTCTCATTAGCTATAATAATTCAACTGTAAATTGTAAATTTTGAAATAATAAGATCTTTTAAATAAGGATCATTGTTTTTCTACAAATAGCCGTAACTTTTGCATGATCATTTGTTTTGTAAACCTCATTACAACTTTGCTGCTTGATCAGTGTTTCATGAGTTTTTTAAGATATAAATCTTCTACCATATTAAAAAAAAAAACTTCAATGAACACATTATCACTTCTACAAAACTAGCCTAATTCCAGACAAATTGAAAAGACCTTGGCACTGCCACCTTTGTCTCCAGTGAAAAATGAGCCCCATTTGATGACTGACCTTCCAAACAACTGCAGCTTCCACAGAAATACACAGGTCTATCGTCCCGCAGCTGTTACCTTAGAAGACGCATTACTCGGGCACTCTGGGGAAGACTAGCCGCGCTGATCAGGCCGTGTTGACAGAACCCTCCACAACACAATAAAATAAAATGGATGCTTGTAAACCCTGAGTGAGAGCTTTGATTAGAAGCCAAGATGAGTATTTGTGTTCCTGAAGACGGGCACAGCCATGCTGCGCCCGAGAACCTTGGCTGTAAACGTCCTCAGTGACAGGAGAGACCAGACAGATGCCCCTTGATGCCCTTCCTCAAGATGCATACCAGAGAAACAGGCACGAACAATGATGTTTATAGCATAGAGCTGTGGCTGAGAGTACATTCGGTTGTTTGGAGAAGTGAGGTAGCATCTTCAGTCTGCTTGTGGCCTCTTGTCGATGCTCATGCAGTGGGAAAGGATGCTGTGTTTGCCAACCTTTCCCTTTCCCTGTTGTTGGTGGGATGGCCTCTTATCCCCAAGAGAACGGATGCCCCTCATCCTTTACCGTCACCAAGCAGCCCTCTGTTACCCGGACATCAAGAAACAGGTGCTTCTGTTCCTTATTTCCTTGACGGGCAGGACGTTACAGGACTTGATAGGTGGGGAAGCGGTTCCATCTATAACCATCCAATTTTTTGATGTCTGGTGTCCCAACCACATTACAGTGGTCACCTTGGGAAATTTGGGGGAAATGTTTGATGCTATGTTGGAATGAGAAATTTGGCTTAATGCCTTGACAGTCTGAAATGAATTCCCTGCCTCTTGAGTATCATCTTCATGGGTAACTTACAGCATCTGCTGTTATGTCCCTCTTCCTGCCCCGTGACCAGTTTCCTCCTTGCCCCCAGGGGGCCACTCAGGTATCATCTGGAGAATTTGGATGTTTGATTATTCAGCTGCAAAGGCAAAGCCTAGGATGCAGGGGGTTCAAGGACAACATTCCTGGGACCCTGAGAATAAGCCCTAGTAGATAAGCAGAGAAAAAAAATTTAATTAAAACTAATTAACATGAAATTGGAGTTTCTGGTCATTAATTGCACACAGTCTGATTTAAATTTCCAAAACTCCTTGTGGGTCTTGCCCTAGTGATTGAATCTGTGGGAAGAAGGGATGTTCACGGTTTTTGTCTTTGCAAGTGACTTTGCTCAGAATTTCTTTACAACTTTTCTTTCCGCTCTGGGATTAGACTGAGGTAATCCACCCCTGACAGAGTCAGGGGATGAGGTGGAACAATTAAGAACTCTGACTACGTCTTCCTGGAGTACAGATCCAAAGCTTTCTAGGTGCACAGCATTCTTTTCCTCCCTGGTAGAAAGGCGTTTCGGTGGAGGACTAACGGCCTTGAAACTACCTCAGGTAATACCATTGGAGGCATTTTCAAGAAGAGCATTTCTTCCTCGGGGGCCCAGGCTCTCACACTGCTGTGGAGGAGGGCGGGATGGGCTTCGGGGTACAGTGTGCTGGTTGGGGGCGAGGGGCCCCGTGCCCTCAGCCCCTGGTCGTGGCGGATGCAGAGACTGCTGTGGTCAAGGTCCCGTGATGCCGTGGGGAGCTCTAGCCTGGGCAAGGATCTGGGACCCGAGGGACTCACTCAGACTCCATGAGCCTGATTTTTATCACCAGTGACACGGGAGTGATAATTTTTGTGTTTTTCATCCCGGTCAAGGCTGACCTACCCCATGGGCTCCACTGGAAACAGAGGAACTTGTGCCAGGGTGGTTTGAGGACAAATGAGTGGAGGGAAATGCTGGTTCTGGAGAAGTCTAGGAGTCCAGGTTCCCTAGAGAAACAGGACAAATAGAATGTATTCTTTATCTTTACAAATTATTTTTATTAATTATAAATGTAATGCATGTTAGCGTATAATATTGGTGAAACACCACAAGTGTAACAAAATAAAATCACCTGTGATCTTTCCACCCAGAAATCATAATCCTTTTATGTTACGGTGTATTTTCTTCTAGATTTTCTTATGAAAAGTTCATTTTAGTGTCACTTGAATAGTTCTATATAAGTCTTGCTGGAATTTTGCATTTAGCAATTTTGAATTTGTCGAACTTGAAACATATGTACATACATATTAAGAGAGAGAAGAATAAGGAGGAGTAGAAAGAGAAGAGGAAGGACAGGGAGGGGGAGGATGAGGAGGAAAAAGAAGCAGGGATCTGGCCCATGAGCCCGTGGACCTGTCATGGGGAACCCTCCAGGGCAGCCAGCACGCTGGAGACCAGGGAAGACTGGCTGCTGGGCTTGGAGTCCCACGCCCGTCCACAGGCAGAGCTCCTCCTTCTGAGGAGCTCAGCGTTTCTTTTAAGGCCTTCTACTGCTTGTATGAGGCCCACCCACATGAAGGAGGGTCATCTGTTTGACTCAGAGCTATGATGCAAATGGTAATAATCTCTCAAAACATTTCATGGCGTGTCTGATCAAACTAGGGTACCGTGGCCTGGTCAGGTTGACACACCAAGTTAACCATGCACCCCGTGAGGACTGACGGGGAAGCCCACACTGTGATTGGCTGGTCTGGAGGCAGCTCTGCCTTGAGGGCAGAACCGGAAAGTCAGGTATGGGGGATGGTTCTTGGGAGCAGAGGGACCATCTTGCCCTGGCCACTTCTCCTCTCCGTGCTGCTGACAGCGTGTTAGCAGACATGGTGAAACCTTGGCTCAGTGTATCACCTGCGCCCGCCTCTCAGGGCTTGGGGAAATGGCCTGAGGGGCGGTCCCAGGAGTAACCCAGGAGTGGTCAGAATGAGCTCCAGGTCACCAGGGAGGAGTTCTTGGAAGCGGTTTGCTCATCAAACTGAGAAGTAGGAGCTGAGTGTGCTTGGCTTACAGCTCCAGGTCCCTCCGAGAACTCTGTGACCGCTCACCCTGAGCTCAGTTTTCTTAGGAAGAAGAGGAGAGGTCAGCTCCAGCAGAGGAGGGTCTGTCTGAGGCTCTGTCCTCAGGAGGGGTCTCAGTTCTTCTCCAGCACTTGGTGGGGGAAGATCCACCCTTTACTGTGGAACACCAGGCTTGCTTAGCAGGAGATGCCTCAGCTATCTTTAAAACAAAGGAGCTCACTCCCACGTCTCATTCTCTTTCTAGTTACAGATCCTAGTTGTCACTTAAAACTACTTTATTTTCAATATCTTAAGAATTTTATTGTTATCACTTGTTTTCCCTTAATATTATCATATGTCACGAATTAAATATTTTGTGTTTCATTTTATCTACTATTTCATCTTTTTCTTAATGGACACGTATATCCTGCCACATTTTCAAGTTTAAAATCATGAGATGTAGAATTGCTAAAGGTAAACCTCCAGCAGTACTTACAGAGACTCATTTATATGATGTCAACATTAATTAATAAGTAAAGGCTCATTAATTAATTAATTGATATAAAAGCTAGAAGAAAATGCAACCCCATGGACTATAGTCCACCAGGCTCCTCTGTCCATGGAGTTCTTCTGACAAGAATACTGGTGTGGGTAGCCATACCCTCCTCCAGGGGATCATCCCAACCCAGGGATTGGGACTCCTGCATAGCAGACAGGTTCTTTACCATCTGGGCCACCAGGGAAGCCCAGGAGAAAATGCGCTATAATGTAAAAGGGTGATAATTTCTGTGTGAAGGGATTATAGGTGATTTAAATTATTTTGTTATGCTTGTAATATATTTAACTAATATCATACATTAGCATGTATTACATTTATAATCAGAAGAGTGTATTAATCAAAATCAAAATAACTCAGAAAGAAATAATATGAAGTTACATTACAAGCAGACATTATCTGTGTAACATGTCTTTCATAACTTAATGCAAAGAGATTTCTGTACTTTGCTAAGCTTGTCTTACCCATCCCTGAGGTATGGGAACTAGATGAACAATTATTTGCAAGCCTCTGATGGTAGAGAGGAGAAGGTGTATCAGACTCTGGGGTGGGCAACAATCTCCCTCTCATAAAGAGCTGGTTTTATCTTTTATACTTCTTGACATTTGATGTTTTCGAACTGTGGTGCTGGGGAAGACTCTTGAGAGTCCCTTGGAGATCCAACCAGTCCATCCTAAAGGAGATCAGCCCTGAATATTCATTGGAAGGACTCATGCTGAAGCTGAAGCTCCAACTCTTTGACCACCTGATACAAAGAGCTGACTCACTGGAGAAGACCCTGATGCTGGCAGAGATTGAAGGTGGGAGGGGAAGGGGATGACAGAGGATGAGATGGTGGATGGCATCACCGACTCAGTGGACAAACTCCAGGAGATGGTGAAGGACAGGGAAGCCTGATATGCTGCAGTCCATGGGGTCACAGAGTCTGACACATCTGGGCAACTGAACAACAACTTCTTGGCAAGGCTTTGTGCCCGTCCTTGGGTACACATGTGAAATCACCCTAACCCATGCTGTCCAAATTCGTGCTGGGCCAGAGTGGAAATACTACGGTTTCTCTAAGCCCCGTGTCTCCCACTTTCTGCAGTCTGGGTCCCATGGTGCAACGGAGAGGGGACACGGGGATCTGGGCTGTAACATCTCATCGCAAACGTACCTCTTCAGCCCTTCCTGTTGGAATTATTCCCCGCTCCCTGTGCATCAGGTTTGCTATTTTACACTTTAGAATTCATCGTACTTTCATTTATTCGCTTGGCAATGTCTTATTCCCTTATCACACTGTTAACAATTTGTCGGGGAGGACACTTTGATTTTTTTCCTGTGTTCTCTGGAGTTGCTGGCACTTTGCTTCATGTGAGTAGATGTTTCACTGCACTGAAGTTTCTACAGTGCCACTGTGGGTAACAGGAATACTTGTCTGAGGTCTCACCAATGTCACAGTGAGACCCCTGGGCTCAGACACCTGTCAGACACCGTCTGTGGGACTGAGTCTGGGGAGATGGGTTAAGGCTTTTCACTGTGAGCTACTTGGCTAAGACCCGCCCCCAGGCCAAGGTCAGAGGATGAAGTAACTAATTCCAGCCTCAAACATCCAGTCCCTGCGCTCTTCAATTCAATCAAGAAGAGTGGTCAATTTAGAGATTAAAATGGATTCCAGCCATAAGGGACCACTTAAGTCTTTTAAATGAATTATCCATGAGATCCAAGCCAATAAGAGGAAAAACAATGCGAGCGCTGTGAAATAACCCCGGAACATTTAGAAATGAAATTCACTCTCTTTGACATGAGGAAAGTCCAGACCCTGTTTCTCACTTGCTTGACAAGACCGTGCTTGATGAAACACAAAGTTCTGCTCAAGAGCAAGGAAGAACAGGGCACTGATAAAAAAGCACCAATAATAATAATTGGCACTTACACCACTCACACTCCACAACATCCAAGAATCTTTGGTAACTCATGAAGCCCTGCTTAGGATGACTCAGCTCCCAGCATTGTGGCTCCCTTCGCCAAATGTCTGTGACCTCAGTTCATATCTTTGTTAGAGGCGATTGGCTTTCCTTGGATTTTTAAGGTTTTCCAGTTTCTCTGAAATGATTTCTCAGCATCAAACCTTCTGCAAAGACTGTGTGAATCAGATTTCATCCATCAAGTTTACCTGATCTAACAGTTGCTCATATGTTTATGTTAGAAGGCACTTCACGTGCGATTTTTTTTTCGCTTATGTAAGGAGGCTCAGATTTTGAGAGAGATAGATACCTTGTGAAGATAAAAAAAGATGAGGAGGTGATGGAACTGTCATTAACAATTAGGAAAACGGTACCCAAAGAGGTTTTTAAAAGATGTTTAGGGTTGTGGTGGTAAGAAGAAAGGATCCTACAAATCTCAGCCCTTTATCAGTTGTATAGTGCCTTTACAGGTTGCTGGATGGTAAAATGCGCTTTCACTTGGCAAGCAAGGATAGTGAATCAGAATCTTCTAACCATCTGGATTTAAAAGAGAGAGCTGGATAGGGTCTGATATGGGGGAGGGCAGCAGTGAAGCAGAGGAGGAAATGCCCCCTAAGTACTAGTGTTCTGGAAATTCACTTCATTTTAGCCAAACCATCTTCTCTCTTTCTCTGTCTCAAAGCCTCTCAAGCAAAACACAGTCTAACCAGGAGCGTGTGTTCCCAGAGGCGTGAGGAGGGACTGTGTGGTGGGACACAGGTTCATCCTCTGAAGAGAGCAGCCAGAGAGAAGCGCAGCAGAATGGAGACTTGTCCCGCAGGCTCTGCAGGAGACTTAAAGCATGTCTTACAAAGGGCTGACTTGAGGGGACTGACTCTCTAGGCCAACTTTGGTCATGTTGGCACCTAAGCCTGAAATTTTCTTAGTTATTCTGGGGATGGTGCATCATGGCTAGAAATGTTCTGAAGTGCAGTTTTCATTAGAACTACCAACTAGTCAAACATTTTGTGTTCTTAGATGTGTACATCATAAAAAATATTTAACAATTACATGAGTTGAGGTTTACTCAGTCCAATTATGTTCTTCTGAGTCCTAAGCGGGTGGAGGAAAAACAGCAAACATCTGTGGTATACGAAGATCTGTTCTTCTACACTGGTGTTAAAAGGAATTATTTGTGTACAGACACTTAGAATCTGGGCATACTGCATGGGTGCTCCCTTGCTATTTTGATGCAGATGGCAGCTGGCTAAAATTAGATGGCAGCAGACACCTAGTGGGTTGTGGGAATGTGCGTGAGCGTGTGAAGTAGCATTTTGGTGAAGGGTAAGGAGGCTTTGGGACCAAATCACTAGCTTCGTTGTTTGTTGTTCAGTGTCTAAATCATGTCCAGCTCTTTGTGAGTTCAGGGACTGCAGCATGCCAGGCTTCCCTGTCCTTCATTATCTCCTGGAGTTTTCTCAGATTCATGTCCATTGAGTCAGCAATGTTGTCTAACCTTCTTGTCTTCTGTCATCCCCTTGTCCTCCTGCCCTCAATCTTTCCCAGCATCAGGGTCTTTTCCAGTGAGTCAGCTCTTTGCATCAGGTGGTCAAAGGACTGGAGCTTCAGCTTTAGCATCTGTCCTTCCCAAGGAAGGGAATACTAAAGAACTAAATTTCCTTTAGTATTAACTGGTTTGATCTCCTTGCAGTCCAAGGGGCTCTCAAGCATCTTCTCTGGCTCCACAGTTTGAGAGCATCAAACCACTAGCTCGTCTCAGTATTATAGATAGGAGTCTGTTTGATGGTTGTGTGTGCATGCATGTGTGTACGTGTGTGTGTGTTACACACACAAAGCCCTAGTGGTTTGTTGGTTTGCCTGCTGTCATGCTGGCTCTCTCTCGGCAGTGTGGTCCCCTCACAAGTCCAAGGTCCAGGACGCCTGATGTCGTGGGCCTTGCCCCAGGGGTGGCCTTTGCAAGGCTGTGGAGCACTGTGTTTATTGTGATGGCTTTTCCACAAGCGCTTACCCTGTTGTCTTCTTGAGGTCCTCTTGGAGTCAAATCTTGAGAGCACAGTGGACTCCGGAGCGTGGTGTTTAAACCAGGGGTAGCCTGAGTGGTTGTCTTAACTGTGGGGATTCAAGGAAAGAAAGGAGTTTCAGTGAACCACCTATGAGCTTGGATGCCATTTAAGAGAATGAGGATCTTGACATTTTCATTCTTACTATAAGTTAAGTTTCTTAATTATTCCTTTGGGGGAAAAGAAATTACTATAGTTGGGGTAATAGATACAGTAAAGTGTGAAAATTTTGCCCAGGATATAGACACAGGCTTATGGCAATTATAGTTTTTCGTTTCCCTTTTCCTACACTTGATCCTCTGAATAAAGGCTGAGAGTTGCTCTCGGCTTTGACGTTTAATATTCAGCTGCTCTTCTCGGGTCATTCTCTTCACCTCCATCTGTGTATGTTCGCGTGCACCCAGAGATGCTTGCACACACTCACACACACTCTTTATTATTATTCTGCAAGTTGCCCACAGTCACAGCTAAAGGTCCCGGAGAAAGTTCCAGTGGTGCCTCAGTGCAAGCGCCTGCCTCAAGCAGTTAGTCCTGTGGGCAGAGATTCCAAGCCCGTAACTCCCCTCGGCAGCCTGGGCTGAGCACTTAATCATTCAGACCAGAAGTCGCCTTATAGCTGAACAAACGGCCTCCATATTTGATGCAAATTTACATTATTTAGGGTCTTTCTTTAAGGATGATTCAAACAAACGCTATTTGAGGGATAAGGAGCCTCAGAACTCTTAAGCCTGTTTGCCGATAAGCTGAGCACACTGCACAAGCCACCGTCACAGGCTGGTCATCGCAGGGCCTGACTTTATGATTTTTGCAAAGCATCTAGCTGCCGTACCCTCTGGTTTCTCATAAAAATAAGACCACAGATAAGCTTTATGGGTTCAGTCTTTTACTGCATTTGTTACCTGAATCTTCAGCTCACTACTATTTTCTACATAACGTTTGCTTAGTTCCATGCTTGACAAAAATGGCATTCCCGGAGTATTTGCGGAATGGATGAATGAGTAAGTCTCAGTATTTCACAACTGTCATTAATAGATGTTAGGCAGAAATGGGGCTCCATCGCTGAATTGATTTAGGAGGTATCAATTGAACAACGTTGTGTAGGTTCCTTTGCTATAGGGCCCGTCAGAGTGGAAACCGTCAATGGACGTTGTGTGTGGATAAGAGGAGATGGGGGGCACCTGGCTTCCCAAGTCAACTGGTTCTTAGAACAGTGCCTGCAGTGAAGTAGTGTGTGTGTGTGTGTGTGAGTTGTTGTTAAGGTTATTATTTGTTATTGTTATTGCATTTGTCTTGGGAGACATCAAACTTTCATTGACTGGCTTGTCATTGCCACTGAGATAGGTCTTCCTCCCTTCTTATTCATATGAGTCAAGTTTGTCCCTTTCTATGCCTTGGAGAATTTCCCATCTTCTCTGGCAAATATAATAACTGATGGCCCTTCAGTAGCACTTGCCTATCCGCCACCGAAACACAGAACTGTGTAGACCACGTGCTGTGTTCTCATAAATCTGGCCAGAAAGAGAGGCTTTTTGTACCCTCCATTTAATACTAGTAGCCCCGAGGAAAGTTTCAAGTTCATAAGCACACATTTTAAGTAGGGTTTTTGGCCCAAACTTTGAGTTGTCTAATGGAAGAAAAAACAACTTCAAGTCGAGTTTATTGCAGCTTGAGAAGATTTGGAAAAGGATTCAAGACAAATATTTCTGGGCTGAGAACATGTGTGAGGGCACCATGCCCTCCCAGAAGTCTGCTGGTGATGCCGAGCAGTAATAGGAGACGGAAGTCTGCCGGCTATTCCTGGAGCCGCCTGACTCATCCCCCTATCCGGGGAGTGCTGCTTATTATTTCTGCGTTACTCGTCCATCTGTGAAATGTGATTGCACGGTAAGGCCGCAACCTTCAGGCGTCCTTGAATCTGGGGTTGTCTGCTGGGATCCGGCCCTCAGCAACTTCCTGGAAGCGGCTGGGGGAAGTGTGGGCGGGGTGGGCCCAGGCATAGAGTGACGTGGATTTGCAGGGTTGGGATGCTGGCAGCAGAGCCTGGGGTAATCACAGAGACCAGAAATGTTCATCATGTTATGCCCAAAGAGATTTTTGTCAGACAGGAAAATTTGCAATGCCTCCCAAGTTTAGGGTCTGGGTCATATGCGGAGGGATTAGCTGTCTGGCTTTATAATGGCTTAGAGAAGCTGAATACAGATGCATTTTAAAGCCTTTGTGGGGTAATAGTTTCCTTTGACTTAATCTTGGAGTGGGAGGTTGGGGTTGCCAGATGTAAGTTTTTCCGTATAGGATAAACAACAATATCCTCCTGTATAGCACAGGGACTGTATTCAATATCCTATGATAAACTAAATGGAAAAGAATATGCAAAAAGAATATATATGCATGTATGTTTGTGTGTGCTCAGTCAGTCATGTCTAACTCTCATATATATGCAGCCATTCCCCGTATAACTGATTGCCATGTGGCTTAGTGGTGAAGAATCTGCCTAACAAAATAATACGGGGACACAGGAGACTTGGGTTCAATCCCTGGGTCGGGAAGATCCTCTGGGGAAGGAAATGGCAACCCATTTCCTCCACTCCAGTATTCTTGCCTGGAGAATTCCATGGACAGAGGGCTACAGTCCATGGGGTCACGAACTGAGGCTCCGCCTGAGAGGCTGAGCATGTATATACCTGAATCCCTTTGCTGTACAGCAGAACTTAACACTGGATTATAAATCACTTCACTAAAAGTATTTATTAAAGAGATAACATGGAGGAACAAACAGCAAATAAGTAACAACCTCAGATGTAAGAGACATGTCTGCATTTCTATAATGTCATATTTTCTGCAAAAAAAAGAAAAACTTGAGTGGGGTAGGGTCGGGAGGGGCACCCAGGCCCTTCGAAGATCAGTTGTCATAACATCCGAGTAAATGTGCTCAGGTATTCAAGGTGAGCCAAGCGGAGTGCGACTGGGTTCCTCGCGCAGAGCCTGAGCTCTCTGCTGGCCGTCTTCCTGCAGTCATTGTACCGGTGGTTCTGTTCGGTGCTGAGAGTGAGGAAGCTGGGAGTCAGGCTGAAGAGGCTGTAATGAGAGGGACCATCTGACGTGAACTGGAAGGGGCGGGGGACGTGAAGACGTCCTGTGAACATGTTTAAAGATGGCTTGGCAGCAAGTGGCTCCTCTGACATGTAGCGAGTCATCAAATGACCCTCATGGAAGAGACTAGAATGTGCTGTAACTTTAAGGTGTGTGACCAGACAGTGCAGTAATCTCTGTTCTATTAAATGAACAGTCTTACTGTGCTTACCAAAGGAAAAAAAATGTCCGTGGCTTGAAAATGGCTCTTCATCCTCCTATTTAATCCATTTGGTTAAAAAAATCAGAGAGGGAAAAAAATATTAGCATTTGTTATTTTCCTTGAATTTCAAGAAGCCGTGATTGAGCACAAGTCCAGGACCGAATCCCCATCCAAGGCATAAAGAGCGAGGACTTGTCTGCAGGTGCCAAGTACTTGTTCTGAGCAAGTGATGTATCGTAATTAAGCCCTGAGATGTAGAGGACCCAGAGCTGAAAATGATTTTTGCCGATTAATTCTGATTAGCTTGTGAAGACAATGAGGGCAGGAATCATTAATTATCCTGCTCGGCCAGCATGGAGCGGCTGCCCACCAGGTCACATCACACAGGGTCACCTTGAACGCTCTCCCAGACTCTCTGGTGGCTTCTTCTCCGGGGCCATCAGAGCTTGAAGACGCGTGGAGGTCTGCACTGTGCTTGGCAAAGTAGTTCGGACTTCACTGTGTCCTGAGGGGGACGTGACCTTAGGACAGCTGGATGGGCGATGACATGAGTCCCAGGAAAGCTCCGTTCTTCCTTACCTCTTCCTGCAGCTTTTATTGGAGGTTTAACCACAGGGCTCACAGTCATTGAAAACTTGCATTGTATGGAGTAAAAGGGAAGCACCCCTGACACTGGTATTGTTAAAACCCACATGGTGGGCGTCTTGTGTGGGGCCTCAGACCCAGATTGCCAGGACTCCAGCCTCAGCCCCACCATCTATGAGCTGTGTGACTTCGGGCACTTTCCCTAACCTCTCTGAGTCCCAGCTGCTCATCTAGAAGGTGGGGATGTTGGAAGCTCTGTGTCTCATAGGTCTGCTGTAGTGATGAATGGTAAGATGTGTCAAGTGCTAAGCGACTCTGCTGGTTTTTTTTTTTTTTTTTGGGGGGGGGGGGCTTGGAGTTTTATTTTTTTTTTCTTTTTATTGGTTTTGCCATACAATGACATGATATCACCATGGGTGTACATATGCTCACCCTCCAGAACCCCCCTCCCTCCTCCCTCCCGACTCCCTCCCCCCGGGAAATCTCGGTGCACCAGCCCCGAGCAACACTCCTGGGCTGGCGATTGATTCCACATATGATACTTAACATGTTTCAATGCCATTCTCCCACATCATCCCACCCCTGCCCTCATAAACAGAGTCCACGAGTCTGTTCTATACGTCTGCGTTCCTTTTGCTGTCTCGCATGCTGGGTTCTCGTTACCATCTTTCTAAATTCCATATATATGCGTTAGTATACTGCATTATTGTTTTTCCTTCTGGCTTACTTCACTCTGGATAATAGGCTCCAGTTCCGTCCACCTGAGTAGAACTGATTCAAATGAATTTTTTTTTAATGCTGAGTAATATTCCACTGTGTATATGTACCACAGCTTTCTTATCCATTCGTCAGTTGATGGGCATCTAGGTTGCTTCCATGTCCTGGCTATTGTAAACAATGCAGTGATGAACATTGGGGTACACGTGGCTCTTTAAATTCTGGTTTCCTCGGTGTATATGCCCATATAGCCAAAGCAATCTTGAGAAAGAAGAATGGAACTGGAGGAATCAACCTACCTGACTTTAGGCTATACTACAAATCCACAGTCATTAAGACAGTATGGTACAGGCACAAAGACAGAAATATAGATGAATGGAACAAAATAGAAAGCCCAGAGATAAATCCATGCATCTATGGACACCTTATCTTTGACAAAGGAGGCAAGAATATACAATGGAGAAAAGACAACCTCTTTAACAAGTGGTGCTGGGAAAACTGGACAGCCACTTGTAAAAGAATGAAACTAGAACACTTTCTAACACCATACACAAAGATAAACTCAAAATGGATCAAAGATCTAAGCATAAGACCAGAAACTATAAAACTCCTAGAGGATAACATAGGCAAAACACTCTCCGACATAAACCAAAGCAGGATCCTCTATGACCCACCTCCCAGAATATTGGAAATAAAAGCACGAATAAACAAATGGGACCTAATTAAAATTAAAAGCTTCTGCACAACAAAGGAAACTATAAGCAAGGTGAAAAGACAGCCTTCAGAATGGGAGAAAATAATAGCCAATGAAGCAACGGACAAACAATTAATCTCAAAAATATACAAGCAACTCCTGCAGCTCCATTCTAGAAAAATAAACGACCCAATCAAAAAGTGGGCCAAAGAACTTAACAGACATTTCTCCAAAGAAGACATAAAAATGGCTAACAAACACATGAAAAGATGCTCCACATCACTCATTATCAGAGAAATGCACATCAAAGCCACAATGAGGTACCACTTTACACCAGTCAGAATGGCTGCAATCCAAAAATCTACAAGCAATAAATGCTGGAGAGGATGTGGAGAAAAGGGAACTCTCTTACACTGTTGGTGGGAATGCAAACTAGTAAAGACACTATGGAAAACAGTGTGGAGATTCCTTAAAAAACTGCAAATAGATCTGCTGTCTTTTTAATGTGAACAGGTAACCTGACTCCGGCTAGGCTAGAGAACATGAATTCAGAGGAGAAGGCACTGTGCCTTCTGTCACTGTCGGCCCAGCTCTTTGAGGAGGGTTTGAGGGGGCCTGAGTGGATGCAGGTTTGTGGCTGTGGGTTCCAGCTGAGGATCGGGCTGTTGGAAGTACCCGTGGCATCTACTGGTACATCACACCCAGGCCATCCTCGTGGTGGAGGATGTGTTGGGTGGGAATCAGTTTGGGTTATGTGCAGAATGAGCCGACTTTTGCTGGAAGTAGATGGACAAGGTGTCGTTTGCACAGACTTTGGGTCCCCTCAGCTTGGACCCTCGGTCCCAGGTGTGCAGGTGATTTATGCGCCTGTAATGCGATCAGCATTGTCAGAGTACAGAACATCCATTTCCATTTATGCTGAGGAATGCCCTTCTGTTGGACTAGCAGATGCTGCCCCGAGCTCGGGCCCCTGTCTCTCCCAGGAGCCTGGGACCCTGAACGTTAACATCTCTTAACATCGATGAGAGGAGTGGGGATGTGTAAACAGTGGGCAGTGAGGAAAGGGTGGAACGCAGCTGCTTTGTTGAGGCAGTTTTCCCTTTAGCTGAGTTATCTTCAGCAGCTTTTCAAGTTAAGCACAAAGACAAAAATAAAATCCAAAGCACTTTTGGACAAATATACTAATTTATGAATTCTCTTATTAATGCCATTTGTAGCAACATGGAAGGTCCTAGAGATTATCATACTGAGTGAAGTAAGTCAGACATAGAAGGACAAATACTATATGATATCGCTTAAATGTGGAATTGAAAAAAAAAAGTGGTACAAATGAGCTTATTTATAAAACAGAAATAGAGCTACAGATGTAGAAACAGTCTTATGCTACCAGAGGCGAAGGGACGGGGATAGAATGGACGATTGGCACTGACAGGCACACTCTACCGCACACACACTAGACAGCTAATGAGGCCCTGGTGCAGAGCACCAGAACTCTGTACTCTGTAATGACCTGTACGGGAAAAGAATCGAAAAGTGAATATACGTGTATATATGCAACTGGCCCACTTCACTGTACACCAAAAAACTAACACGTTATAAATTAACGTGTTAATTTCCCTTCTCCAGGGGATCTTTCCAATCCAGGGATTGAACCCAGGTTTCCCGCATTGCAGGCGGATTCTTTCTCAGTTGAGCCACAAGTGTGTTTAAAACAGATTATGCAGTGTGAAGGAAAGTATGTCTTTTTCTTTTTCTTTTTAGCATATATTGTAAACATTTCTCTGTATCATTCAGTACTCTTTAAAATGTGATTTTGGATGCTGCCTTATAGTTCATTGTCTATTTGAATGTGATTTACAAAATGATTGATCTGATATCAAATAATATTTCTTTAAGTGTCTCATTATTATGACTAAAGTGGCAATCAGCATCCTATTTTATACGTCTTTATGTATCTGACTGGTCCCTTAGGATAGATTCCTTGAAGTGTATTTAGTGCATCTAAGCATATAAATCCTTCAGAGACATCCGTACTTTTGCCAAGGGTATCCTCCAGCGACACGCCAAGTTCGTGCCTCACCCTCGCGGTGGGAGGATGACCGCACACCCTCAGCAGCACTGAGAAGGTGCTTGTTTAGGGCTCTGAGTGCTACTCTTTGTGTGTCGTCTGGTCTAAACTTCTAATATTTCTCTTTAATTTCTAACGTTAGACTCAGAAGCTGATCTTCCCCATTATATACATTCAATCTCCTTGAAATACACGAAGGGAGAAAGAAGACACCCTTGCTCCTTGTCGATTTCCAGTGAAGCTTTAGTGAGTCATCGTTTCTGATTCTTGCTCACCTTTATAAAATTGTACATAGGCACAGGCAAATGTAAATATTCGTGATACAATTAGAATCATCGGGATGCAGTATCATGTATCTTGTCTTTTTTTTTTTTTCATTTAAAATAAAGAAATCTTTTCAGGGCAGTGTGTTGAGACAGGGTTTCTTTATGTAGAAGTAAAATGATTATCTTCATTACTCCCTCATCAAAAAGGAGAGAATGGGCACCATTATAATTCTTTTTTATTTTTGGACCATACCACAGGGCTTGTGGTGTCTTTGTTCCCTGACTAGGGATTGAACCAGGGCCCTGGCAACGTGGACCACTAGGGAATTCCCTATACATTCATTTTTGGTTCTGCAGGATTAATTTCAAATGGAGTCGTTTGATCTAACTGCTTTTGATAGCTGTCTCCAAACTGACTCCTCCAAAATTGTGTACTAATTTAGGGTTCTTTCAAAAGTATACGAGCAAGCTCATTTCCCCACATCTGTATCAACACTGGGTGTTATTTATACTTTTTGCTTTTTCTACTCTGTTGGGTGAGAAATATTATCTCATTATTCTTCTAATCTGCATTTCTTGGGTTTACTACAGCTAATTGTTCTATGTACTTGTTGTACCAGAAATGGCTGTGAATTGTGGCATATATTTCTGGCTTCTCTGCTGCATTTGGGTGGAGAAAATTATGTGAGAATATTCCAGTATTTCTGGTCTTAAGACAAACAAGTTTACGTCTGCCTCTGGTTGCTGCCTTATCTTTCTGTTTCTCCTTCAGAACAACTTCTCTGTGTGTTTGTGTGTGTACTTCTTCCTGGTATCTCATCGCTATCAATACGATGTTCTGAAACTTAATTTGGACAAAAATCGAATGTTCCCCCTGAATTTACCCTCACACCGGCATCCCCACCTCAGAAACTAGACCCATCAGTTCCTTGTGGTAAAATCTTGGTGTTTTCTTTCATTCTTTCCCCTTCGGTGCTCAAACCCAACACCATCAGCAAATGCTACCAGCTTGAACTCAGCAACCCCCCTTAGCCATTTACTCCTCATCTCTCTGATCCCAGCAGTGCTTCATCTGAACGTGCCCTTAACAGCTCTCCCCCGCTTTTCCAGAGTCCCCGCTGCCATCCTAGTCATGACCACACACCACCATGCATCATTGTTCCAAATGTGACTCAGATCACCCCCTGCTGGGAACACCCCATAGACCCCACGACTCACCTAGACAGAACCCCAGCTCTGAGCCCCGCTAACGCGGCTCACGAGGCTGTCTTGTCTCTGTCCTCCCGGGAGCCCCTCTCCCACTCCGTCTCTGTTCCAGCCATGCTGGCCTTCTGCAAACAGACAAGGTCCTGCCCAGCTTGGGGCCTGGCTCTGGCTCTTTCTTCTACCGAGAGTCCTGCCTTCCTGCGGCCAGCTTCGTAACAGGCAGATCTCATCTGAATGTCACGCTCTCTCTGGTTGCCCTGTTTTGATTCTGATACTTTTAAATCGGTGGATGTTGACTTGTCTCTAAGCTCCAGGAGTGTCTGCTCCATTCATTCCTCTGCTTCTGATGCCTTGAGCAGTCCCTGGCGTATAACAGGTCTGTGATAAATGTTGACTTAACTGATGACTTGGCGGATACGTTCCCATTATACCTGCATTTTCTTATGACTGTGCCTTATTTATGAGGTTTCCCAATGCTGAAATGGCTAATCTGTTCTGTTTTTGAGATAATTCCTAAACTTCTACCCTTCAAGGCCTTTCTGGGTCCTTCACCTGATGAGGTCTCACCATTCTCTGAATCCTTGCAGGATCTCAGGCTTCTCATCAACACTTACCCTTTGCTCCACATTTCATGGTCATTCATGTCTATGTCCAATTACTCCCAGAGAATTTAAGCATCTTAATGGCACTAATGATGCGTTTCTTAACCTGGTCCTCTCGCAGCCCCCAGCAGAGCCTCATATACAGAGGGCATTTCTCTAGGACTGTGTGCTTAATTGAGCCTGTTCTTGCTATCAAAGGATGGCAGAGTATTTTCAGTTCAGTTCAGTTCAGTTGTTCAGTCGTGTTCGACTCTTTTTTTTTTTTAATTTTTATTTATTTTTTATTTTATTTTTTTATTGTTTTTGCCATACATTGTCATGATATCACCATGGGTTTACATATGCTTCCCCTCCGGAACCCCCCTCCCTCCTCCCTCCCCCCCAGGAAATCTCGCTGTACCAGCCCCGAGCATCAATCCTGGGCTGGCGATTGATTAGACACATGACAATTAACATGCTTCAATGCCCTTCTCCCATATCATCCCACCCTTACCCTCATCCACAAAGTCCACGAGTCTATTCTATACATCTGCGTTCCATTTGCTGTCTCGCATGTTGGGTTCTCGTTACGGTCTTCCATGTCTGTTTTATTTACCATTGTGTTCTCAGGCCAAGCCCACAGTTGACACTTAGTAAATATAGACTAAATTAATGAGCAGACTTTAGCCCTGCTGTTCTGCTCTGTATTTCTACTTGTTTTCCTGAACCAGCATTTCCCACACTGTATTACAGAAGTTCTTCATGAACTATTAATAGATTTTGAAGAAATGATTCTGTGGTCGTAAATTTGGTACAACTGAACTCTCCCTCATGAGCAACCACAGTTTACATTAGCATGTTTAGAAAGCTGTGGTATATATACACAATGGAATATTATTCAGCATTAAAAAAAAATTCATTTGAAGCAATTCTACTCAGATGGACGAAACTGGAGCCCATTATCCAGAGTGAAGTAAGCCAGAAGCAAAAACAACAATACAGTATATTAACACATATATATGGAATTTAGAAAGACAGTAATGAGAACCCAACATGGGAGACAACAAAAGGAACGCAGATGTATAGAATAGACTTGTGGACTTTGTGGATGAGGGTAAGGGTGGGATGATATGGGAGAAGGGCATTGAAGCATGTTAATTGTCATGTGTCTAATCAATCGCCAGCCCAGGATTGATGCTCGGGACTGGTGCAGCGAGATTTCCCGGGGGGGAGGGAGGAGGGAGGGGGGACCCGGAGGGGAAGCATATGTAAACCCATGGTGATATCATAACAATGTATGGCTAAAACAATAATTAAAAAAATAAAAAA